>JANHAO010004119.1:0-24802 GCA_026873985.1 Saraca asoca
AACAGTTTTTAAAAACTGTTTTTAGAAAACTGTTTTTAAAAACAATAAAACAAAAACACCTGAAAACACTTCCAAACAGGCCCTACACTTTTAAGCTTGTTGATGCGAAGAAATATTAGATTCCCTGATAAATATAAAATAAAAAAATAATTATAAATGAGATATTCACATAAATTTATTAAATATTGTACATGACTTTTAAATTAGCAGAATTTCTTTTAAAATAGAATTCCTTCTTCATCTTTATATGATACAAATCTTTTCATAAATCCTAATTTTTTTTTCATAAATCTTAATTTTTTTTAAGTATTAGACTTCTCTAAGTGTCATAAATCATTTCTAAAAGTTACAAACCTTTAGAGCATGTTATGAGTCATCTTCATATATAAAATTTTTTTAATTCTCAATATAAGTTAAGAGATAATAAAAATAATATTAGTATAACAATTTTCTACGAGTAATTGATTTGTTGCTTTCAGACAATAATTTTGTATATTTCACTTATATGACCAATGAAATATTTATAAGAGAATATAAGATCCTTAACTACTAATATAAATATACCATTGATCATAGTAATATATATCACATTTATGAATCTTTACTTACATTCAATTATCAAACATATTATTCATGGTCATTATAATAAATTTCATTTATAATATTAAAATTATTCATTTAGAGTTCATGAATAGAATAATGTATTTTAAATTTTTTTACTAAATAAATTAAAACTCTTTTAAACATTTTAAAATTAACATTTAAAATCATTAAAATTCATTCATGATTGACATGAAACAATATAAAAAAAAAGAATGTTCTTTAACCTACACTATTAAAAAAATATATTTTACATCCTTAAACTTTTATTCAATAACAAGTAATGCTCTTTAAATTTAAAAAGCTATAAATTAACATCTTAAAAGTTTGAGTAAGATGAAAATATTATATATAAATTTTAATCCTAGATTACCACTGATAAGTTAAATATGCCATTGAAAGTTTTATATCTCTTTATACAAGATATAAAACGTGCATTGAACATTTTATTATTATTTTTAATCAAAACGTGAGTCTTATAGTCTATGTTGAAGAAGATTTGAAATCAAATATTGTGGAATTTCTTCTCCAGTTTTTTGTTCATTTGTTAACCGACATACTCAAGATACAGTAATTTATTTTTTTATTCAATTTTGTCAGAAAAAAATTGAAAAAGATTCTACAAATTATGAGGAAGCCCATCTTTTATTCAAAGCACGTCTGGTGTCTTAAAGAAGAAATTAAACTTTCAACAAAGTAAATATAACACAAGTAATAGTTTAGTGTTAAAACTAACAGTTAATATATGGTATAATCTTTTTTTTTTTAGGTGCTGGTAGTGGTAGTTGTAGACCTAAGCAATGAGGCAGCTGGGGAAATGTTAGTTGGTTGTAAAGATGACGGAGGTTGGAAAATGTTTCTGTTGATGATAGATTTTGGTTTTACTAGAATCCAGCCAACCAGAAGAGTTTTTACGAACTTAAACTGCTTTTCGGTTGAACAAGTTAAGATGAAGAGGAAGATCGGAAGAAAAGTAGTAAATACACACAATATATTTAACGTGGTTCAATCAAAATCGAGAAGTACTGGTCTTTACGTCCATGGAAATGTATTGATTTGAAGGAATTTTTATAGAGTTTCAGTATGACTATTTCGGCCTCTTCTTCACAATGGTCTCCCTCCTTCTACTTATAAAGGCTGGGGAGATTATAATGGTAATTACCCAATTTGTATTTATGTTACATCAAAATAAATATATAAGATAGCCTAAACTATTGCAAAATGTCTTTTGCAAACTATCGGCTAACTTCTAATATTTGCTTTTTGCTGGTGGGCCCGTGATACTGCTTCCTCCAGACTGGTCCCATGCACCAAGTCTAAGAAGTCACTGCTTCATGGTTCGGTTGGACGAGGTGTGATGTTCACGAGCTGGAACCCTTAGTCATCGTTAGCCTTCAGTCAGTGAAGTTGATCCTTATGAGCTCGCCCTTGGCAATGCGAGCTCATATAGCGTGCTGCTAGTTATGCAAGCCGAGTCCGATCTCTTAGTGAGCTAGGACTCTGCTTCGTTCTGTTGCTTACACAGATAGTGACTAATCAAGCTTAGGTCTTTTCTCATCTGGACTTGGCCTATTGCCCGGCCTTTGCTAGCCCATCTCGCTGGTCTGGATGACGCATATAACATAAGCCCCTCAACTCTTAGTTCGCTTCATGGGCTGGGAGTTGAACAGTATCATTGGCAAAGGGCCTTCTTTACTGATTATCGTGCAAATAGAGTCTTCGCTCAGCCTATTGTTTGATTTGATCTAGGTCATATCTCTAGCTATACGTGCCTCATACCCATTGGTGAGTCAGCCTTGCTTTCTCCCGAGGCATTCAATGAAAGTAGTTGGGAGTTCTGCTGGACTCCTCAGTGAGAACAGACTGGTCCATTATTTAAAGCATGGGAAGTTCTTCTTCCTTCAGCCAGTGAGTGAACTGATGGGAGCCTCAAACAAGCCCCCCATGCCTCTGGTAGTCTACTTTTCAGGAGAGATATGCATGGTCTGCTGCACAGGAAGCCTTTTCAAGCAATTCTCCTTCTCTAAAAATAAGGGAAGATCTTTCATAGATCTTGGATTATTTTCCCATGGTTCTGCCATGGGGTTGAACCTTTCCAGCTGCTCTGGCCTACTTTCTCTAAATCTTCTGTATTGGGTAGAGAGCTGGAAAGGAGTTTTGAACCAAGAAGGGCGACAAAGGAAAAAGTTGAAGAATAAGTGTGCTCACCGATCCTTTTGCTGATTAGGGCTCTTCTCTGGAGCACCAATCTTTCTTCCATAATTTAATAGCCGTAGGCTTCTTTTGATCTGTATTCTGAATCTTGCTGTGTAAATTCACCTCATTGAGGCTTTTTAATAAAAGAATCGTTCTTTATGATTCTTGCATGTTGTATTGTATCTGAATTTTCTGCATATCACAAATGATAATGTGAACCTCTACAAATTACGACAAAATGAGATACTTAATTTGCCAATCGGTCATATTTTCTAATAAATAATGAATATGAAAGCCTTGAGTCCCTTGAATTGTAGTGAAAAAGCCATCCTAACAGGTTGCACGATAGCTATGTCCTGTGGGAAATAGTATGAAATCTGCAAACAATGCATCACATGTGAGCTACAAGCGATATCTCGTGTGAGAGCCATGAATCATTAAATCACATAAGAGTTGTAAACATTAAGCCACATAAAAGCTGCGAGCATTAGGTCGCATAAGAGCTATAAGCATTTGGTTGCATGAAAGCTACAATTTGTGAGCTACGCCTTAACAACTTGGTTACTCATGGAACAAGTTTATTTTAAGATTCTCTATGCCTCAACTGGACCAGAGGTCACAGTTGGCAAACGAGTTTATTTTGAGCGTCTCCACGCCTTAACTAGACCAGATGTCGTAGTTGGCAATGGGTTTATTTTGAGCGTCTCCATGTCTTAACTGGACCAAAGGTTGTAGTTGGCAATGAGTTTATTTTGAGCGTCTCCACGTCTCAACTAGACTAGAGGTCACAGTTGGCAATGAGTTTATTTTAAGCAGCTCCACGCCTTAACTAGACCAGAGATCGCAATTGGCAATATGTCCACGCATGATGCTTAAGAGAATTCATCGCTTATGAGCTCAGAAAATTGTGCATACTTGGTAGTAGAGAATAAGTCAAATGCATGTAATGAAGGGATTACCATAAAGCCAAGCTAATAGATAAATAAAGTTTCTTTTAACAGATACAAAGAGGGAGGCTCTACCATTAGCTTCCGAATTATAACAATACATCAATGTATAATTCTAACTAAGCTCCCTAGCTTATGATCAAGATCTCGCTAGGGATGCTAAGGTTGTTGCCCCGCAGGTTGCACCACATACTCTCTTAGGTGGCATTTCTTAATCAATTCCTCAATTACGTATCTGAGGGCCCGATAATTAGAAGTGTCGTGGTCGATTTTGTTATGATAGGCACAGAATTCTTCTTGGTTCCTTCGCTTATAGGGAATTTTGGAGGATGTAGCTTTCCTGAAATCCTCTCAATCCCTCTCTGTCATGTATATCTTATCTTGGGAATCAAATAGGACATTGTAATGCTTATGGCGGCTGGAGGATGAAATTACTCGCCCTTGGGCTTGTTGGACTTCTTCACAGTCCGCTCTTCAAAGTGGTCACCTTGATCCACATTGCCTCTCTTCTTATTATGGACAGAGCTGTCCTTTTCATCCTTTCGATCAGGCTTTCCCGAGCCAAAGGTTTCTTCCCATTTGATCTGCTTAGTAGCTCACTTATAAAACTCGGTTAAGTCCTTCACCAAGGACTTATATAGACTTTTGTACAGCTTTCCATCCTTGCGGAGTCCAATGAAGATTGTTGCCAAAATGGTTTCTTCAGATAGATTCTCCACCGAGTTAGCCTCAAGTCTAAACCTGGCAATATAATCCTTCAGTGACTCATGCTTACACTAGAAGATCATCGTGAGGTGATAGTGGCATGAGTTACCTTTTTAACACTTAGTACTGGCTGATGAACTTCTACTGGCACTCTTCCTAGCCACATATAGAGTGAGCAGGAAGGCTTTTGAACCATGCCTGAGGTACACATCCAAGTATAACTGAAAAAACTTGGCATTTGACTAGAGAATCAACCATTTGCAAATCTATCTGAACATTAAATGCGTTCAAATGGTCGTAAGGATCAGTGTCCCCATTGTACAAAGGAATCGTGGGAACTTTGAGCTTAAAGGGGAAGGGCTGAGCCTCGATCTCTATGGAGAACGATGACCTATTCTTATAGCGAGCTCGGTCATTGGGAGCCCGAAAGCGATCTTCCAACTGGTTTATTTTTTGATACAATTCCTCTAGTAGCGGGTCTCGCACCCAAGATTGCTGGATAGAAGATTGCTGATCCCTTTAACTCTTTTGGTCGTGAGAACAATAACTTGGAGTTTGTTGTTGTGAGCAGCGACCTGAAGACTTATTAGCTCTACTCAAACATCTAACTTATTGCTACTGGTGAATGCTTTCAGGTGTAATGGCCTCATTCTGCCCTTGCAAACCCTAAGCCTATGCTTGTGCTAGTGCAGTGACTGCTTTAGTCAGCTCTCCCATCATGTTTTCTAATCTTTCCTAACATTGAAGCCAGGTTTGAGCCCTATTAGGGCTGTTGGCAACAACAATAGGTGGAAAAGAGCTGGCTGGAGGCAATCCAGTTGCAACACCAGTGACATGTGCAGTGGAAGAGTTTATCATAGATACATGACCTTCTAAGGGGTCAACCAATGCATTCGAAGCCCTGGTGGCTCTTTCTCTTGCCATTACAACTAAACAAAAAGTGAATGGGGATACAAAAAATCAACCAAAACTTAAAAGAGTCCCCATAGACGGTGCCAAAATGTTGACGATAGATTTTGATTTTACCAGAATCCAGCCAACTAGAAAAGTTCTTACGAACTCAAATTGCTTTTCGATTAAACAAGTTAAGATGAAGAGGAAGATCGGAGGAAGAGCAACAAATACACATAATATTTTTAACGTGATTCAGCTAAAATCGGACAGTACCGGTCCCTACGTCCACGATAATGTACTGATCTGAAAGAATTTCTACAGAGTTTCAGGATGGCTATTTTGACTTCTTCTTCATAATGGTCTCCTTCCCCCAATTTATAGAGGCTGGGGAGGTTACAATGTTAGTTACCCAATTTATATTTCTGTTACATCAAAATAAATGTATAAGATAGCCTAAACTACTGAAAAATATCTTCTGCATATTGTCGGCTGACTTCTAATGTTTGCTTTCTGTGAATGGGCCCGTGATACTGCTTTTTGCAGACTGGTCCCACACACCAAGTCTAAGAGGTCGCTACTTCATGGTTCAACTGAATGAGGTGCAATGTTCACGAGCTGGAACCCTCAGTTGTCGCTGGGCTTCAGTCAGCGAAGTCAATCCTTACGAGCTCACCCTTGGCAATACAAGCTCGTATAGCGAGCTGCCGGCTATGCGAGCCAACTCCTATCTCTTAGCAAGTTGGAACTCTGCCTCGTTCCGTTGCTTACGCAAATAGTGACAAGCCGAGCTTGGGTCTTTTCTCATCCGGACTTGACCTGCTATCTAGTCTTTGCTAGCCCATCTCGCTGATCCGGATGACATATATAATAGTTTCTGAATTCTTAGTTTGTTTATTATTTTTAATGAGTCAATTTTTTTTTAATTCTATCATTTATTGAATTGTAATCTTAAAATTTTTATTTTATTAAAATATAATAGGCAGATCTTAATACTACTAACTAGAAATATCTCAATGCTCTAGCGTTAAAATAATTATTTATGTTGTTATTTTTATTTTAAAAAATAGAAAGAAAGGAGGTGGAATTAATTAATGGTAAATAATAATGAATGATCAACGTGGTGAGTTGCAAACCCACGGCTTTTTGCCCTCCTTGGGGTTGAAGAAAAAAGGTTATTCCCGAAATGGTGTGGGATAGAAAATATTTCTCACTATAGGCGGCAGCGTTACTACGCCAACAAAAAATTATTTATTTTTCTTGAAAAAAGGGCGGCAGCATTACTGGTAGTAACGTTGTAAAAAAAAATTATTTTAAAAAAAGAAAAAATAAGAAAAGGAAAAAATAAAAAATAAATAAAATAAGAAAGTTTTTTCAAAAAATTAAAAAATAAAATTTATATAAAATAATTAGATAATGTATCACAATTAATTATATATAAATTATAATTTTAATAAAAAATAATAAAAAAATTTTAAATTTTATATTTTTCTAAATTTTTTAATTTTTTTGCTAAAATTTTTTAAGTTTTTTCTTTTTTATTTTTTAAAAAGAAAAATAGGAAAAGGAAAAATGAAAAAAAGAAAAAGAAAAAAGAAAAAATAAGAAAATTTTTCTAAAAAATTTAAAAAAGGAAAGAAATAAAATTTATATAAAATAACTATATAATATGTCACAATTAATTATAAATAGACTATAATTTCAACAAAAAAATAATAAAAAAATTTCAATTTTTTTAATTTTTACAATTTTTGTCAAAATTTTTTATTTTGTAATTGTGATATATTGTTTAGTTATTTTATATAAACTTTATTTTTTTATTTTTTATTTTCATTTATTTTTATTTTTATTTTTTCCTTTTCTTATATTTATTTTTTAAAAAATAAAAAATAAAAAAATTACAAAAAATATACAAAAATTAAAAAATTTGAAAAAATAAAAAATTGAAAAAATTTTGGTATTTTTTTATTAAAATTATAGTCTATATATAATTAACTGTGATATATTATCTAATTATTTTATATAAATTTTATTTCTTTTTTTTTATTTTTTACCTTTTTAGAAAAATTTCTTATTTCTTATTTCTATTTATTTTTTAAATTTTTTAGAAAAATTTTCTTATTTTTTCTTTTTATTTTTTATTTTTTATTTTTTTATTTTTTTCTTTTCTTATTTTTCTTTTTAAAAATAAAAAAGAAAAAACTTAAAAAATTTTAGCAAAAAAATTAAAAATTTTAAAAAATATAAAATTTGAAAATTTTTTATTATTTTTTATTGAAATTATAATTTATATATAATTAATTATGATATATTATCTAATTATTTTACATAAATTTTATTTTATTTATTTTTTGAAAAAACTTTCTTATTTTTTTATATATTTTTTTTGAAAGAAAATAATTTTTATTAACAACATTACTATCAATAACATTACCGCATATGCTGAGAAATATTTTCTATCCCACACCATTTTAGGAATAACTTTTTTCTTTGACATCAAGGAGGGAGGGCAAAGAGCCCAAACCCACAAGAGATTTTGATGCGGTGATGTGTTTTCCTTAGTCATTATTTTAGGTTTGTATAATCATTGTCCTAGGATAGCCTTGTATCCTTCGCACATCAAGATGGTTAGGTCTTGCACAGCAATTAATGTACAGGAGCAGGAGACACATGCATTAAATGTAGCAACATTTAACACTTACCCCCGTGGCTAGTACAGAAGAAAAAAATAGAAGTAAAGAAAATGAGAAGAAAAGGAAACGAAGATTTGATGATTAATTGGATAGAAACTAAAAAGAAAGAAAAGAAAAGAAATATTTAATGAATTAAAATAATATTAGATATTAATTAATTTTTTATTAAAAAATGATATATTTACTTCCATTTCTTCATTTTTCATTGGATAAGAATTCTATGCAGACTGCTATGAAATGCAGTGCATAGGGAAACAACTCTGGCACTGTTCCCGAAAGCCCAGAAAGCTTTTCCTGGAAAATTCCCTTGAAACAGGTGAATATGCCAAAAGCCCCCACAATTTCTTGCCCTTCTTTGTCCGATTCCTTCGAATTTATTTCTGTGTTTCTTTGTGTTTGGTGCAACTATAGTGTTGCAGATCAAACTTAGATGCCATTATCTTCCATAAAGTTACAATTTTGACATGACCACTGTTCTTTGATTTATGGGCATTTTCTTTCAAATGGGAATGCCCAATAAACGATGTGCAAAGCCGGGGACGAAGAAGACGAAGACGAGCGCTTCTATGAGTCCCTTGACTGCTTAGTTTCATCATCTTGTTTGTGTTCCACTTCCATAAGCAAAGCTACTGAAACAAGACCAAAAATGAACTCGGTGAAACAGTCAAAGTGGTGAAATGAGACAGAAGAACTTGATCGGTGATTGCTACTACAAATTAACCTTCAGTCGATTGGAGTTTTGCAGTTGTGTTGTTGGAGTTTTGCGGTGGTGTTATGGTGTTGAAGAAGGACATATGGTGTTTTCTACCCATTTTCTGCTCACCTTTGGACAGAAAAAAAATATCTCCAGGGTCTACCTTCACTTTTTATTTATTTTCTTTTCCTCTCTTTTTCCTTTGCCAATCACAAGCAAATAGCAAATTTTTCTTTCTTTTTTTTTTTTTCACAAAATTTCTTTCCTCCCAAATTCTTTCCAACCAATCAAAGGTTATGTTTCTGTATTTATTTTAAAATATTTGTATTAAATGTATTTTTATAATTTTTATAAAATAGTATACTTTTTTAATTTATTTTTTGAAAGTTATAAATTTTATATGAAAATAAAAAAATTATTTGAAAGTAATTTTAGAGGTGTTTGATTTACAAAATTTTTCTCACATTTTCAAGACTAAAAACTATTTTAAACTAAATATTTCCTTAAAATATTCTCAAGAGGAGGTGGATGTCTTATATATTTTCATGATATAAAAATGTTTAAATCATATAAAAAGATTATTTTATTTATTTTTTCATTAATGTCTTATCACAAAACTCTCAATCTATGATTTTCTATCACTATTAACTATCATCTGTTGCCATTAATTATTATCTATCACTATTATAATCATTGATCATTACCTATCATCATCTTTCGTTATTGATTATCACTAACTATCATTATCATTATTGACCATAATCTATCACCATTTATTGTTGGTAACCACTATCATTGATCACCAATCACCACAACCTATCACCTTGATTACTACCCACCACCTACTATTATGGATCAATTAACTTTCTGGTTTGTTACTTCTCAATTTCTAATGAGAACATTTTTTGTTATTTAATAATAATTTTAAAAATATAAAAATTAATTAAAAATAATATTGTAATATTCTTAGTATTCTTTTTAATTAAATCAAACATAATAATGTGACATCTTTAGGAATTATGATTCCTGAGAATCACATTTCTTGGAGCTTATTATTTTGCAAACTAAATGCTCTCATCGTGTGTAGAGTTATAACTCACTAGTATAAAATGTAGAAACAACGTTGTTAAATAAACATTAGATAAAAGATAAATCGATGTATATATAAACATAGTGTTATTTTTGTAAATATTAAGAAAATTACAATATTAGTTCCTATTAACAATCGATATTTAAACTCAATATCATGTTTGACATTGATTTGAGTTAAGAAACTGATATACTTTTGTAATTATTTAATTTATACTATTTAGGTTTTAAGCATCTTTAAAATTTATAGCTCCTTAAATGTAAAATTTTTATTAATTTATCAATTAAATTCTTATTTGATTATATTACAAAGAATTTTTTATAATATATAGTCAAATAATTTTTTTATTAATTTATTAATTGAATCAATACAAATTATTTATGTACAACTAATTTATTGGTATGATAATATTATAATTAATTTTTTATTTTTCAAGACTACAAAATTATAAAATTTTCTAATGATAATTAATTTCTTCCATTTTACTAATACAACGGAATAGTCAAAATAAATTCAACGTTTTTATATTCTTTTATACGAAGAGACGTGAATTAAATATCATTTTTTTAATAACTAACATACTATAAAAAAAACCCAGGGTATATGAAGAGTCATAGATTAGACATTAGTTTTTAATTAGGAATTGACATAAATATATGATATTACACGACTACTCTAACATAAATAAATGATGTCTAAAGTCTCCTTATATTATAAGGCCAATGTGTTTCATAACTTTCATTAACTGTCATACTGCTTACTTGATAAAAGTTTAAAAAGTGGGACATAAAAATTTCATTCTACAACTCAAACATATTTGGAGCTATTATTTAAGTTATAGAATGGAATTCTTATACTCTACTTTTCAAATTACTCTTCCCAAGTAAGTAGTATGCTAATATGAACAATAATTACAAACATGGTTGCTTAATATCATTCTGCTCAATATTGCTCTAAAGGTTTATAGTTTATTTTTCCCTTTTTTTCTTTCTCTTTTTTTTTTTTGATTAGTTTGTGTATAAATGATTAACTGTTGTATCCTTTTTTCCTTTAAAAAGGGCATATGCATTGATCTTTTAAACAAGAAGATGATGAGTGCACTTGATGTATCTATATTGTCTTGTAGGCTACCTTTAATATATGTGTTATATTTTGTTATTACAAGTAATCTTAGAAGTTTCAACAATTTAATATAGGTTTGTCACAAGCAACCTAAAAGCTTGATTTAACAATAATGTTTTTATTGCAAGCAATGACATAACATATAGTTTGAACAATAATGCTATTTTGTTGCATGCTTTTTTAGCAATAGCAACTTCTAGAGCTTGACTTTTCACTCAACATTTTCCTTCTATCTTATTCCAATGTTCCTTCTTATGTTTCTCTAAAAGTGTAACTTGGTGCAAGTTTTTGTTCCAATTTTCTTTCTAAATTTTCTAAAAAATGTAATTTAAAGCAGGTGTCTATAATATAATAAAAAAAATATAAAAACAATGTTAATTTTTTAATACAAATCAATATCTTTAACACAATCGAAAGAATTATAGCTAGCAGCAGATTTCTGTAAATATGTAGCTTATAACATGTTTTTATTTTTTTATAAAAAAAAATTAATAGTAAAGACATTGGTTTTTTTTAACTAAAACAAACGTCTTTAACACATTCGAAGAAATTATTGAAATAATTGAAAATTATTTAATACGTAAAATAATTCAATTATTAATATATTATTTAATAAAAAATAATTTAAGTATTTAAAAATTATTTAATTGACAAAATTTTTCAGAAAAATAATTAACCTTAGGCAAATTATGCATGAACATCAATAATATTATTATCTAAAAAACAAAATAGATAAAATTAGTTCAAAAAAATTCAAATAATGTAATCTTATGAATATATTGAAAGTTAATACATCAGTTGTAGTAAAGAACTGACATATAAACAAAATGAAAAAATAAAAAAATTCAAAATAGGAATAATATGAAGTGACAATGGCATTTTTATAAATATGATGAAAATTAATACGTCAATTTTTATTTTAAAAAAACTAACGTTTTAAGTTTATATGTCAATTTTTTATAACAATCAGCATATATACATGAAAATAGACATTAGTTCTTTCTTAATAACCAACATCTAAAGTTAAGGTTTCTTACATAATAAGCTAGTTCTTCTTACTAATCTCATTTGTTTTCCTTTGTCTAAAATATTTACCCAATATCATTTTCAAACCTTTGTATTTTGGTATTTTTGATTGTCTTCACTGTCTTAGATCATCATTTTTTAAGTGCATCTCTGATTGAGGTATGGAACTTTGTTTATCTTACACTATATTCATTTCTTTCTTGTCAAGTTAAATTAATTTTTTTTAACTTTTTTGCTTTGTATTTCAATAATAGTTTTCATTTTTAGGGCTTAACCTTTTTTTCCTCTTTTGATTCTTAGTTTGATTATCGAAAATATTTTTAATCAGGGTTTATTTTTTGTATGTATTTCTTGGCATAGATTGTCTGGTTATACATGCCTTGTTTTGTATCACTTGGTCGAGTGGTTATTAATATATCTAAGATTTTCCTTATAATCTATGTAGTAAATCTAAACTTTGAACTTAAGCATTTCCCATTCAAAATCATTAAATGTAGTCCATAAAAATCGTAAAAGCCATTTCCCATTTAAAATAAAACTAATATAATAGTTTTATAAGGTTAACTTCCTTTTCATTTTTTCTTTTCAATAATCATATGGATCCTTCTCAACATATTGAGAAGAGTATAAAGGGTAATACCCTTAAGAAGGAAATGACTTTTATGTGTAATAAAGGAAAGAAGATGAAGCTTAACTTCAATTCTTAAGGTCAAGCTACTAGGGATGCATTATCAAAATGTAAGAGTTATATTGAAATGTTGGCTTACACGAGAGTGATAATCAATATTAAGTAGTGGAAACAAGTACCAAAAGATATCAAGGACAACATTTGTAGGATGTCTTGGTATATATTACTTATCTCCAATTTTTATTTAAGATATGCATAATAATCTTTTTAGAATAATTGTATACAAGTATAATCCATACGTGTGTTGTTTTGTAGACCTCATTTGATATTGATGTGGGGAAGAAAAAGAAAGTCTTAAAATTTGCTAGTGAGCAGTGAAAGGACTTAAAAAATCAATTGACAAGGAATCACATTAAAAGGAAGGGTGATTGAAATCCCCTTAAGAAATATAACTTTTTCGATCAATAAGTATGGGATGATTTTATGAAACAACACCAGTTTGATGCTTTTTAGGTAAATTTGGCCATCTTACCTTAATTTCTTCAATTATATATTATGAGTAATTAATTGACCATTTTATCAATTTTTTTGTCAACAAGGTACAAGTATAACCAACAAAGAGAAACAAGTAATAAACAAATATAAACATAGGCTATCTTGTGGTAAATATGTGAAGCCTGAGCAAGCTTTGGTCAAAGAAAAGCTTGTAAAACAACAAGTTTCTAATTAGTTCGACTCACAAGTCATTTTCATATCTCGGCATGAATTGTAGAAGAGAGTCTGAGTCAATATAAGAGATGAATATATGACTAAAAAAAAGTCAAATAGCTAACAAATAAATTATAAGTAATTTGCAAGTTTTATTTGCTTAAGTAATTATAAGTATAAAGTTGTAATAAATATTTCTAATTGGATATATGCCAAATGATTCTCTCACATAGCAATCAACCTAGAGAGATTTTACTCCATTTGAAGGGATGGACATATTAATAGATGCACTGGGAACTCAAGAACATCTCGGTCATATTAAAAGGGTTGGCGGAAGAGTGGGTCTCAAAGCCTATTTTGGGGAATCATCAAAGTGTCTCCAAGGATCATTAGTTTATATGGAGGATATTACTGCTTGTTAATGGTCGATTTTGGTTTTGCCAAATTCAACTAACGAGAGGGGGCTTGTGAGGACTCAAGCTGCAATTTGGTCGAATAAGCAATGATAAATATGGAAGACAGAAGATGCAGGAGGAAGAACAAGAGGAACCTAATAGATTTTTAATGTGATTCGGCCAAAATTGGATAGCACCAGTCCCTACGTCCACGGTAATATTTTATTTCTTTTGATGGAATTTCTACAGAGTTTCGGTATAGTATTTACACTTTTTTTTATAAAGATCTCATTTCTCTTATTTATAAAGGCTAGGAGGTTACAAGTGTAATTTTACATGTTGTATTTCTATTACATCAAATAATAAATGTACAAGATAATATAGAGTACTGTAAAATGGCTTTTGCAGGCTGCTAGCTAACTTCTGTTGATTGCTTTCTACGAGTGGGCCCATTATAAGCTGGTTTTGAGTTGACGTGCGTTTGTCTTATGCTCGATTTGGGCAAGCTTCTGGCTGAGTGGCACTTCATCTCGCTAAGCAAGGGTTTTTAACTTAGGGTCGCTTCTGGCCTTTGGTAGCAAAGTCAAACTCATGAGATCATTCGTGGCAAGCTGTTGGCCTTAGCAAGCTAGGGGTCATTCCTCTAACGATCTGATACTCTTGAGCATTCTGAGTTCTCCTTATTTGTACTCATCCACTACTAGGTTTTTACTAGCCTATTTTGGACAGTTCCAGAAAATACCCATAATACAAGCCCCCCAACTCTCAATTCACTTCGCAAACTGAGAGTTATTATTTGCCTACAGTCTATATCCGTGGATTACCATGCAGTCAAAGTCTATAGTTAGCCTGTCATTTCATTTATTCTAGACCCTTCTTTTTCTTATATGTGTCTTATTGCTATGGATGTGTCAGCCTCATTTTCTTTCAAGGCAATTAATGAAAGTAGTTAGGAGTTATTTCGAACTCTTTGATAAGACCAAGTTGGTCTTATTTAATACAACATAAGTTTTCCTTCTTCTTCATTGAGTGATCTGATGGGAACCTCATATGAGCCCTCCATATTTATGATGATCTGCCTTTCTGGTGAAGTATGTATAGTCTGTTGCATATAAAGCCTTCATGGGCAATTCTCCTTCTTCGAGAATATGGAAAGATCTTGCATAAATCTTGGATTATGTTATCGTGGCCATGCTATGAGATTCAGCTTTCCCAGTTACACCCTTTAGCGTCTTTTGAATCCTTAGTGTTGGGGGTGAAGCAGAGGACGAGCTCTTAGCTGAGGAGGGTAGCTAGAAGATGAAAACTAGGGATCCAGCATGCTCCTTGGTCCTTCAGTCAACTGGTGCTTCTTCTCAAAGGTGCCAGTCTTCCTTTTAGAATGTAATAATTATAGGCTTCTTCTGATTTGTATTCTAAATCTTCTGATGTAAATCTACTTCATTGAGGTTTTTTAATGAATGAAGCTTTCTTCATGTTTTCTTGTATATTGTTCTTCAAATATTCTACATATCATAAATAATAGCATAGACTTCGGCAAATCATAGTAAAATGAGACATTTAAGTGACCAATCAGTTGTGCTTCTTGGTGGACAACGAATCTAGGTGTTGAAGTGCCTTAAATGATAACTAGTATATAGGTAGGTTGCATGAAAGCTATGCCTAATAGAAAATCACATGTGAGCTACGAATGATAGGTCACATGAGAGCTGCGAGCATTAGGTCGCATGAGAGCTCCGCCTTGGCAATCTTTGTTGCCTAAATAAGAAAGTTGGCGATCTTGTGCCAGGGGCAATCTTGTGCCTAAATAAAAAAGTCAGTGATCTTGTATCGGGGGTGATCTTGTGCCCAAATAAGTTAGTCGACGATCTTGTGCCGAGGGTGATCTTGTGCCTAAAATAAGAGAGTTGGTGATCTCGTGCCAGGGATGAGGATAGGTCGTCTCCAGTGAAATTTTTCGATGAAAAATTTATTTAAAAAATAGTATAGAATTTCAAAATACTACTACTATTAATTTCAAAATTGCATCACAAAATTCAATAAATAATCCTCATCATGGGGCCCAGGCCATTGCTTGGAAGACTACACAACGTAATCCCATAAACAACTTCTTTTGATGAGGTCTTCAATGGCATCCCTAAGTGCACAACATTCGAGGTGGTATACTTGAACCCATTGTGAAAGGTGCAGAACCTCCCCTGGTTGCTCTTGGACTTACTAGGAGTTTTTAAGGGTTTAGGCTTCTTCAAGTTCTCTCTATCCTTTTCTATCACAAAGATCTTATCCTGAGTCTCTGTCAAGATGCTATAGCTATCATGGCAACCTAGATGCTGAGGTTGCTCAAACTCAGGGCCTCTTAGCAAGCTAGAAATTGGAGCTGTCCTTTCCATCTCCATGAGTGCTATTCTTTCTATTTTAATCTGAGCTGCTAGCTTCAGACTTCTTTGAACTAAAGATCTCTTCCCATCTAATTTGCTTGGCGATCCACTCGTAAAATTCACCCAGGTCACTTACGCGAGACTTGTAAATATTCTTAAACAATTTCCCATCTTTACAAAGTCCTACAGAAATGGCTAACAGAACACACTCATCTAAGGGATTATCCACGTTGTTAACCTCGCGCCTAAATCGGGCAATGTAGTCCTTCAGTGAATCATCTTTCTGTTGAAAGATTGTTGCGAGGTGGCAAGATGGTGTGAGCTGCCTCTTTAATGCCCTGTACTAGTTGACAAACTTCTTCTGGCATTCTTCCCAACTGCTAATACTATGGGCTAGGAGATTCCGGAGCCATGTTCAAGAAAGGTTTCCCAATGTAGTAGGGAAAACTCTACACTTGACCAAAGGATCTATTGTCTGGAGATCCATCTAAATATTGAATGCATCCAAATGGTCGCATGGATCACTATCTCCTTCATACGACGGGATTGTGGGAATCTTGAGCTTAAGCAGAAGAAAGTACGTTTCAATCTCCACAGAGAATGGTGAGCTCTCATCATAGCAAGCTTGATCATTTTGAGTTCGGGGGCATTCCTCTATATGCTTTAGCCTTTGCAGCACTTCCTTCATTATTGGATCTTGCATTTTAGATTGTAGGCTAGATGGCCGCTGGTTCCTTTTTCTTTCCTAGTCATGCATGCAGCGACCTGAGGTGTGCTCTTGGTTGGACCTGTTAGAGCTTTCAACTCTATGTGAGCCCCCCAGTTGCGAGTTGTCATATCCTTCACAAGCTCAGCGAACCTTCAACCTCATCGGTGAATTAATGGGGCGGGTTGAGCTAGCGACCTGACATTCCTATCTTGCTGGCTCTTCCTCCTAAGCTCCTTGGTGTAATCGTTGGAGCTGCACTACATTTTCAACCTGCTATTGCACGCATAAAGTTTATGCTTGTGTTAGCACTTTGATCGCCTCAGCTAACTCTTTTACTGTGTTCTCAAATATTTGCTGGGATTGATGGTGAGCTGTGAAGGGCAAATCATAGGCGGTCCCAGCGGTAGAAGAACTTGCCATATGACCTTCAAGCTAGTTATTGACAGCATCCGACTTCCTGATAGCTTTTCCTGTAGCCATTACAATTGAATAGAGAAAAGACTCGAATATAAAAAATCAACCAGTATATGGATGAGTCCTACCGGGCATGCCAAAATGTTGACAATGGATTTTGGTTCTGCTAAATCTAACCAATGAGAGGGGGTTCATGAGGACTCAAACTGCAATCTAGTTGAACAAGCAATGATAAATGTAGGAGATAGAAGATGCAAAAGGAAGAACACGAGGAACTTGGAAGATTTTTAACGTGGTTTGGTCAAAACCAGGCAGCATCAGTCCTTACATTCATGGTAACATTTTATTGCTTCTAATGGAATTTCTATAGAGTTTCGGTATAGTAGTTACATTTTTTTATAGAGATCTCTTCCTCTTATTTATAGAGGCTGGGAGGTTACAAGTGTAATTTTACATGTTGTATTTCTATTATATTAAATAATAAATATACAAGACAATCTAGACTACTGCAAAATGGCTTTTGCAGGTTGCTAGCTAACTTCTGTTGATTGCTTTCTATGGGTAGGCTCGCTATAAGATGGTTTTGAGTTGATGTGCATTTATCTTATACCCGATCTTGGCGAGCTTCTGGGTGAGTGGCACTTCATCTTGCTAAGCTAGGGTTCTTGGCTCAGGGTCGCTTCCAGCCTTCAGTAGCAAAGTCGAACTCATGAGATCGTTCATGGCGAGTTGTTGGCCTTAGCGAGCTAGGGGTCATTCCTCTAGCGATCTGGTACTCTTAAGCGATCTAAGTTCTCCTTATTTGTACTCGTCTACTGTTGGGCCTTGGCTAGTCCATTTTGTGCAGCTTTAAAAAATGCCTACAACACTACCCAAGTGACACAGAAGATAAGAAAGGATTATTGCTCAAGTGAGAAAGGAGACTTAAGTCAAGTTGGAAGAAATTCAAAAGATGTTTGCCCACATTCAGAAGATGAGCATGCAGTCACTCTTAGACCAAAGGCCTGTTCTTGATGAGGTAGAGATGCGCCCTCTTCCCTTATTTAGTAGCGTGAAAGCTAGTTGCTTGTGAGACCCTAACCTATTTCTAGAACTACCAGAAGTAAATGACAATCACTAAAAACTTAAACTTCTTTTATTATATAAGTAATTTCTAATATTTTTGTGAAAAATAATATTATAATTAAGTTTTTTAATTTGGTTTTTTTGTCTTTATAGGAAGCAGCCAAAAACTTTGGTGCCCAAGAAACGTACAGTGACATATGAAAGGGTTTTTCACAACTGCACCCTTCATTGCCAATAATTGCCAAATGATCAAGCAAAGGTTATCATTAACACCCCCTAGAACAGAGTGTAAAACTTCTAGTGCCAATGGATAAACTAGGGACAATCGGCCAATCGATTGAGATTTACATCACATGGTCGAAATTTTATCACTTTGGCTATAAAGGTATCATCTTCTATTTAATAAGTAAGTATGTTTGAAAGACTCAATTTTACTATATTTTTAATATTTAAATTTCATAATTTTGTGCATGTCAATTAGGCTACAAAGGAGGCTAGGAAGGTTAAGAGTAAGCAAACTAAGGAATCAATGACTCAACTAACTAATCAACCAACCTGAGCCCAAAGGATACCTCCTATTAAGCCAAGGAAAATGTTATTTGTTGTGGCTAAAAAGATGGCGAATGATATATTTATCCATGTTTATATGGATGCCAAGGTTATGGGTAATGAATGTGGTATTTTTATGATAAAGGACGACATCATGCAATTCTTAACTATAGAAGAAATAAATATATCTTGCATCGAAGTTTTTCAAATGTGAATTTACTTTTAACTTTTAATTTGTAATCTTATCTATAGTTTACAGTTTAAAGTGTTTTGTTAATTATTTTCTTTATTTCCTTCTAAAGGTTTCTACATCATAATTATGTGACCAAAGGATTAGATGTTAGATTTCTATGTCCATAGTTACTTGCACCAATAGGATCTAGTCAAGGTGAAAAGACAACATTTATCTTGAGAACCTTAAAAAATGGAGGCAAAATGTTTATGAATGTTTATCGGGTCGTAAGTATCTAATGTGATATTTGATATTTTGTTATTACATGCATCAATTTGTTATTACTTATTTGATATTTTATTTTTATAGACATCATTGGATGTTATGCATGATTTATAAGGAGAAAAACGTCGCTTATTGGCATGATCTCTTGGGGCGATTCGCAAGAATATCAAAAGCTTAGTTGACTTATGAGTTGTTTTATAAGTTAAAATTTAGTTTTGGAATTTATATTAGATATGACTTCCTTTATTAATATACTAGATTTTTGCATAAATTTGATTCAATAGATATAGAAAGATTTGTTTTTACATGAGCGGCAACAGAAAAAAGTCTAACATAAAATGGATCACCTTAGAATTAAGTTTTTTTTATAATTATATTAATTACCATTTATAATATTCTAAATAATTTCATATTTGATTGAAATGACTATTTGAGTACATATATTTGATTTATTGTACTACCTCATCAATAAGGAAATGTGGAGTGTGGGTACTTTATAATAAGGTATATAAGTGACAAAAACTCTCAAATGGAGGAAGATTGGCACAATCAAGAAGAGGTATAATAGTTTCATTTGGATATTTGATATATGGATATGTTGTGATTTTTGTTGCAAAAATTATGGTATTGCTTTGTAATATATGGATACATGATTAGCTATATGTATATCTATTTTATAGTACTTTCGAGATACTAGTCCTTTCACTCAAGTTGAAATTGACTAAATTTAATATTAGTAGGCTAGGTTTCTCCTACCATATTTTGATAAAGACCAATAGGAAAGTTGTAATATATTGTCTATTTTGCAATACTTTGGATTTATCAGTTGATTATAATATAGTTCTGTTTTGTTGTACTGTAATCTTGCATTGTAAAGTTATAATAAATTAGTCTCTTTTTTTTTTTTAAAAAAACTAATTAAAAGAAATGTGTCGATTTTTTTAATAAAAAAATTGAAGTCGTATTTACTTGGTAGTTATAATATAATAACAAACATATAAAATGAAAATTATGACATATAATATTAGATGTCTGCCTTTTTAAAAAAGACTAGTTTAAAGAAACAATGTCAATCTTTTAGAGAAAATTGACGTCTAAAGTAGATAAATGACGTTGGTTTTTTTAAAGAAACTGACATGTAAAGTTTTCACACATTTTAATTAGATGTTATATTAGATATCTCCATTTTTTTTAGATATGAGTTAAGAGAAATGACATCAGATTTTAAACAAAAATCGACTTCTAAAGTCTCCATACATTTTAAATAGAGTTATATATTATAGATTTATATATTACAAATTAATATATTAAAGATCTCTATTTTATTAAAACTCAAACTATTTTGCATAATTTTATTTATGAATAAAATTTAATTTTTAACCATTATTTTTTCTATTTCCAATCCAATAATTTCATTTTACTAAGACTATAGAATATTTCAAGAATTTAAATATTATTAAATTGGACAAAATAATTCAAGAATTTAACCCTTATTTAATGGACAAAAATATTTCAAAAAATAATTAGCCTTTAAACAATTTATTTGTGAAAATTGTAATATATTATCTATGAAAACAAAATGGATAAAAATAATTCAAATTAAATGAAACATGATGTTGGGAATATTCGCATGAAAATGAAAATTAAGATGTCGATTTCGACTAAACAATCAACATCGAACGTCTTTCATTTATATAGAAATTTTTGCACATTTGGCTATCACTCTCGCTCTCTTTTAGGTTTGATATCATAGCTTTCTTCCTTTCCATCTCTGGTGATTCGAAGGCACTCTCACTCTCACCCTTCCTCTCTCAATGGTTTGAATTGATCTTCTTTGACTCGCTATCTCTCTATTTCTAAGTAACAACTACTTTTCTTCTCAAATTTTATTATAGGTAGAATATAAAAATGCCCTAATACATTTCTAGCATAGGACATAGCTAACTCATTTTCTAACATATTTGGGATTGTAAATTTGTTACAAAAGTCCAACATTGCCTTTTTTTTCTTTTAATTTTGTTTGATTTTGGATTGTCATGAATCGTAAGTGAATATCTGTTGATCAGTTGAGTGAAGAATATGCACATGGGATTGAGTAGTTTATTAAATTGCTAATGATAGGGATAAAAAAGAGATAAGTAATGATATTGAGGAAATCACTCTTTTCTCTTGAGGACTACCTTCTAATAAATGATAAAGGCAACTTGGAAAAGTTTTACATGTGAAATGACATGTGTTTGTTGACAACTATATAATTTTTAGTTTAGAGGCTTATATTTGATATATTATGTATTTATTGTATATAGGCAACTAACTACATAATTTTTTAACTTAGATGTTTATATTTGATTATGTATTTATTAAAATTAAGATGACTTGATAATAAAATTATTCCATTTTAGTGAAGCAAAAACTACCTCAGGAAGGAATTTAGTCATCTAGTAATAACATACAATTTGTATAGTCTCTTAAAAGGTTTGCTTATATGAAATATATATATATATCATTTTGTTAATTTCATAAAAAATAAAGTTTTATCTTTTAGGTAAATTAACTCTTATAAATTATATATACAAAAATGTAGCCTAGACTTGTATGAATGGACATCATAACACTTGAAATTTCTTATTTAAAGCTCTCACCATTGTGGGAGAAGACATAACTAAAGGAAAAGTATAATTAAGTGAATTTAGTCAGAAAGTAAGTAAATAATTATTACGTATAAACTTCTTATTAATTTGGCATATTTGGATTTTAATTTAGTTTTGTAATGTCTTTAATTTTTTAGTGATCCAATAAAATTGTTTATGTTGTTAAAATTGGGATTATATTAGATAATTGTAGATTTTGGTTCGATAGTTGTTTATGTTAAAATGTAAATAACAGCAGATTTCTGTAAAGATGTAGTTAGTAGCAGATTTCTATAAAACAATATAATTAGAAGCAATGTTTTTTTTTTAGAGAAAAGACGTTGATTTTTATACAAAATTGATTTTTTTTCTTCTATGAACAACATTGGTTATTATAAAAAAAAATTGAGGTCATTAGTAGTTATTATTGCTTAATAAAAGATGTTGATTATTTTAAAAAATCAGCGTCTTTAATAATTGAGAAAAGATATCATTTTGTAATAAAAACTAACATTTTTAGAGAAAGACAATATGACAATTATTAATAAAAAATTGACGTGTAAAAATTTTTTCAACTACAAAAAATCAATTGTATATTAAAAACTAACATTGTTTTTTTTTACACGTCAATAAAAAATTGACGGTGATTATTCTAATCTACTGTATGATAGATGTCAGTCTCCAAATAGATGTGAATTATATGAAATAACTATCGTGTAAATGTGTTTATATAATAGTGAATTCTTGCGTATTTGTTAATTCAAAATCTATACAAAATTAAAAAAATTGTAAAATTTTATGTAAAAAATTATAATTTTTATATTCCACATTCATAAAAAGGAAACTTTCAAAATCTATTATGCAAATGTAATTGTATAATCTGTATAAAACTTTATGACAGATCCAACAAGGCAGGTCTGACTTATAAGTTGTTAGTATAAAGTTTTTATACTATTGTTAAAGAATAATTTATTCAAATAGTCGGAATAAATGAAATAGTAAAATATTTTACTGTTAGTATAAATATTTAATTGACAAATTATCAAAATTAAGTAAACCTGTGCTAAATACAATAAAGAAAAAGAAAAATTGTTCCTTGGGATTGAAGTTCATCATTTAAAGCGGATAATAATGTGTTAATTGGGGTAGTGTGACTCTTTTTGAATTGATTAATGGGAATAATATTTAATTTTAAGAGATTTATTTGTAAGAATGAACAGCCTCGCTATTCTGACATTCTATATTCTATTTTCAATTTCACATGCGCTCATAGAAAAATGCAACTCCGTGTGGATTTCACCTCTTCTGTTGGAAGTTGTAGTATTGTAATATTCATTTTCAATCTAAATTAAGAATAAATTATACTTTATCCACGAATGATTTTGCTCCAGACTATTTACCTAACCTCCGTTTTTAAGTTTGCCATCATGTTTCAGCCTACAATGTCATGCTCTTCTCCCTTTGAGTTATCCCCAACTTCAACTCGACAGATTATAATTCAATTTCTCCAGGTTTTTCTTTAATCTTTCTGATATTTTATTGAACTGGATTAAGCACCTCTTTTGTTCTTAATTCCAAGATAAGAATCAATGGGGCCATGCAAGATTTTAAACGAATAGGGGCTAACAACTCAAAATAATAATATCAAAAAACAACAACGATGCAAATGAATCCTTGGCCTGTTAGCCAACTAATGGAGGACAGAGTAACAGAAAACAATAGCACAATCATGTCGAAAGTCGTCGGAATCAATTGGCGTGGAGGGACTCCGAACGACGAGAAAAAATCGATGGTGGTTTGTGGGGAAGCCAGAAGCTTATGGAGAAAATTTGAAAATTGAAAGGATGTTCGGGTCAGCTTGTTGAAGGAAATTTTATTTATAAGTAAAATGAGAAATTTGTGATTTGTCCTTTGAAGTTTGGGCAGACTTACACAAAAGCCTATATTCAAGAAATATTTTCAATTTAATCCCTACTAAATTTTTAATTTAATCCTTGTATCACATTTCTATTTTTTAAAAAAAAAATTGAGTGAAGGCTTCAACGTAGGTCCGCCCCTATTCAGAATCAATAAAAAATTAAAAAAAAAATCCAAAATCTTAGCCTAATATATTCATTATATATTGTGAACAACAATAACATTTTGAAAAGCTCAAATAAAGCCATTACTTTTGATATTCAAATACAATAATAAATGAATTAATATTATTCACAGTTAACTAATTATTTCTTATAAATTTTTAAAAACAACTGATTTTAAACAAATTTTGGTGTGAACTAGCAGGCTTTGATGCAATCAGGTACAAAGAAATCAAACTTCCTAACAATCAAGCAAAAGGACAGAGTTTCCAACATAGTTACAGAGGAAATTGCTCCGAAAAATATAAAATAAAGGTTAGTTCTTGTTTTTAAATTGTTTTTGAAAATAAAATTAAAATTATGTTTAATTTCTTCAAAATTGGAGAGAACAGAAGCTATGTGTACTGCATGTGAATTTCGCATAAAAAATATTTTAATAAGTAAAATTTTAATTATAAAAAACGCAGATGAACGAGTTTTATACTTAAAAATACATGTAAAGCAAGTGAAAATGTAGATTAAATGAAATTGAACAAAATTACACGTAATTTAAGTGTAATTTTACCTAAATTTAAAATTTATTGAAGAATGAATTGCGACAAATAGAAAACGTTGTGCAAATGGCCTTGTGCAAATGGCCACAAGATGTTTGTTCCCGTTTCAATATAGAGACACGATATTTTCAAAAAATATAAGATATCAATATGTGGGGTATATGTAAATATTGAAAATATATTTGTAAATATTAAAAAAATTATACTTATTTATAAATATATATTATAATTATTATTTTTTATATGAAAATAAATACTCAAAATGAATATTTA
>JANHAO010004120.1:0-24778 GCA_026873985.1 Saraca asoca
GATTTACACACACATGCCTTCTCTCAATATGCTTACCGTATTTATAGTGAGGGAGGGGGATACAGATGTAATTCTATTTGATCGATAGAATGATTATTCTCGCCGTCTGCTGTATTTAATGCTGGCCGCCGTCGTAATTAATGCTAGACAAATCGTTGTCGATTTACCGGGGAATTGATGTATGTTGTTTGGGCCCTGAGCTGTCAACTTTCTTGTCGTGTGTTAGGTGGCTGACTGGATGTCTTCTAGAAGTGGTGGGTCGTGGTCTGCGGTCGTTATTCTTTCGTCGTAACGATCTTCTCAGGCCAGCGATCATGATGCTTCTCTGGTTTGGAACTGGATTTTCCCGAGGCTTCCGTTTCAGTTGCTTGTGCAGACGCTTATCTTGAGCGGGCGCTATTCTGCGTGTTTTAATAACATATACAACAATAATATTATATTTAAAAACATATTTCATTGTAATATGAGCAAATCAATTATTATATTTAAAAAAATGAGATATATCTAATTTATTTGGTCATTATATAAATTGTAATAATATAATATTATTTTAAAGAATTTAAAACTTTTTTAAATAGAAAATAAATTTTTATTACTATCTTTTTATTTTAGAATTATAATTATATTTTAAACATAAAAAATGAATAATAATAAATAATTTAAAGAAATCGTAATCTCTTCATAAATTTAAAATGATTGCCTTCCCACATTAAATACTAATTTTGGTAAAAATATAAATTACAATAATATCATATTATTAATAAAAATTCTTAAAATTTCAATAATATTATGTTTAAAAGCATATAATATAACCAAATCAATAATTATAATTGCAACAATATAATATTATACTTAAAAATATATTTAATTTTTTAATTTTTTACATAGATTGCAAATCAATTATTGTAATAAAAAAAATGATGTATATCTTACGTTTAAAAATATATTGGATTATGTCTTATATTTAAAATATATTATAATTTTAATTGGATATTTGGTAAGATTTTTTTCATTTAAAAATGTTAAAAAATAATCATATATCAAATTTTTATATAAATTGTAACAATAATATTAATTTTAATAAAAATATTAATTATAACGATATAATATTGTTAAATAAAAAATTGTTAAATTTTTTTTATAATATTACATTTAGAAAATGTAATATGACCAAATTAATGATTATAAATAATAGTATAATATTATATTTAAAATATATTTGCTCTTATTAAATTTTTATATTTTTCCGTATCATTCCAATTTTATGCGACGTTTAAAAGGAATATAAATTGCAAATTAATGACCAAAATAAAAAAATAATATCACATATATTTTGTTTAAAGTTTGCAATAATATAATATTGTGTTTAAAAATATATTTCATCATATTTATATTTAAAATATAATAATAATTTTAACATAAGAAATTTAATAATAAAATTTTATTGCACATGTAAAAATATTAAAAAATAAAACATATGACAATTTTTTATATAAATTACATCAATATCTTTCTAATATTATGAAAGCCTTAGCATTTACTTTCATTCAAATGTCATTATACAAGAAAGAAGTACCTTCCATTTTTCAAGAAAAAGTAACTGAGAAGAACTTTTTTTTTTTTTTTCAATTTCAATTTAAATCTTGGATAATTTTTTTGTATTTATTTTAATAATAAATTATTTATTTGAATTATCTATAAGTATTTTTAATTAAAATTTTCAATTTTACCACTATTAAATTATTATTTTAATTTTTAATTTTTATAAATTATTAAATAATTTTTTAATTTCTAATTTTTAATATTTAAATTATTTATTTGTTAAGTCATGTAATTTTGGTATGTGTTTTAATATTATTGAAATGATATTCGTTTTGGTGGTAGTATATTTAAATATTTAATATTAAAAATAAAAGTTAAAAATATTTTAATATTTCAATGAGTTGCATAATTTAACATTTATATAATTTAAATAATATATTATTTAATTTTTAAATTGTAAACCATCTTGACAAGTGCTATATATCATTATTATTTATGAAAATTATCTATTTAAAAAAATATATAATAAAATTATGTATGCTCGATTTTCAATTCAAATTTAGATTTTAATTTAAATTATTTATATATATTAAATTATTTATATATAAATAAACATTTATATTTATGAAGAAATAAAATACTTATCAACACATACTTAATTAGTCATATTTAATTATGATTTAAAAAATAATTTTTATCTAAAAATTGTCCCTATTTAAATTTTTTTATTTTTTTAAATATTAAATACTAAATTTGATATTTTATAATTTTTTTTTAAATTTTTATTACTTTTGAGTACTTATCATAATTTAATTTAAAATATTTATGAAATTTCATAAAAATATTTTTAAAACATATATTTTTGTGGTAGTTTATCTATATTTGCATATTTTATAATTTATAATCTAATTTAATATAAATTATTATTGAATAAAATTAATTAATTTCATTCATCACATGAGATACAAGCTAGTAGTATTATATTTGAAAACATATTTGATTATAATATAAGTAAATCAACTATTATAATTAAAAAAATATGAGATATATCTAATTGATTTTGGTCATAATATAAATTGTAATAATATAATATTACTATAGAAAAATCTAAATTTTTTTAAACATAAAATAAAATTTTATCTTACATTTTTAAAAAATGTTAAAAATCAAACATATAATAAATTTTTTTATAAATTATAACAATACAATATTATATTTAGAAATATATCTGATTATAATAAGACACATCAATAATGATAATTAAAAAATAAGCTATATCTAATTGATTTGAATATAATATAAAATACAACAATATGAAATTATTGTAAAGGATCTAAATCATTTCTTAAACGTAAAATAAAATTGTATTACTAAATTTTGATTATATTTTAAATATAAAATATAATTAAATATATTTTTTTAGGAAAAATATTTCACAAGAAATCACTAGTTATGTGTTCTAATATGATATTAGCGATTTCTCTTTATATATATAATATGAGATTTAAATTTAACTGTAATAAATAATCATATATAAATAAATATACATATTAATCAGAAATTAGGGATCATGCTTATAATAATAAATATAAATCTAAAAATCAATTTTTGCAAATGAACCACTCAATTTAACTAAAGTATTACTTAATGGCATGTCTCTCTTCCTTAAATTTACACTGATAGACATACATTATTGCAAATATGAAAGGAAGATATGGATTTGTTGTAATAATTGTTGGATTAGTTAAAGTTAATTTATATAGGTTGCAAGTTTATTGAGAATTAATAGATTTAATACATAAAAAGAATAAAAAAAAAAGAACAAATCATGTAGAGAGATACATAAACACAAAGATTCTTTAATAGTGCACTTTTTCAACATGTAGGTATTATGTTCGAATATGATTATTTTCATTATTCATTGAAATTTATAATTTATAAATTTTAAACAATTAGAATGGAAGTAATGAAATCAAACTTTACTAGCATTTGAATAAAACTTATTTCTATTTTGCGTTGAGTTTAAAGTGTCTATAGATACATACATTTTATTTTCAAAAAAGTCATTACTTTTAAGAAAATGTTTTTATGATCCAAAAAATTATATTCATTTGCTCAGTTTTTAAAGTTTTCATGTTGCTCGAAGTTTTCACTTTTCCTTTTAAAAATCCTATAATTGATAATTTGATTATATTTATATTTATGTATAATATATGATAGATTAACTTTTTATAATATTTATTAATACACCAACCCAACAAATAAAATAGATAAAAAAGTGATTGTTAACTTAAATTTCATCTTTACATGTATTGTATAATGTCATCCCATATTTGATAAAAAAATTTATAAGGGTCCAAATTATATTTTGAAGAAAAATTTACATAAAAATATTAATAAGAATTACATTATTAAAAGGCCAAAGGCCTTTTCATCCCATCATTACTTTTAATTATCATAATTATATCAGTTATATATAAAAAAAATTTACAACCATAAAAAAAGTGTACATAAACAATTAGATTTTTTTTCAATTTCATTTTTTTATAAAATAAAATAATATATTTTGATATGTAAATAAATTCTATCTCATTTTTATTATCTAATAAATTAAATACAAACATGTGCACAGCACATACTTACGCAGTGGTTGTTATTAATAATAAGGTGTTGAAAATATATAATATAAAAAAGTACATCCATTATTCCAGTAAAACACCAGTGAAGCAATGCAAGCTGCGCAAGAATAATATATATTATATATAATTATAATAAACAAATTAAGAAAAAAATAAGAAGAATAATACGGTTAATTAATTAACTTGTTACAATTATCACGTGTGCATTTGTATTTTAAGAATGCCTATTTTTTCTCCCGTAATCAAGTACGAATATTTATTTATTTATTTTTTACATTCCTAAAATTCAAATGCAAGTGTGATAATCGTGACAAATTGACCACTGTACCTAATAATACTTAGATCAATTAATGTTTATTCACAACTTAAAAGAGTTTTTCTACTTTTGAAGGTTATATATACAGTTTATAATTTATAATTATATGATATATACGAGTTTATGAATTTTGTGATCGCCCTAAAAAATCTACCACTATATTGTGTTAAATTTAAATTTCGAATTCAAAGACGAAATATAAACTACTAATTTTTTTATATATTTATAATTAATTGTGGATTAATGTTGGAAGTTGAAATAGTTTACAACTTTACACAAACACCCCACGTCTTATCGATTTTCAAATTTAAAATAATAAAAATGAAAGTGAGAAGGGAAGTGAAAACATACAAAAACGCAAATTCATAAAAGAAATAAAATGAAAATAATTTAGGCAAGAGAAAAATGGACAAAATTTAGATAAAGTTTACTTGATATTTGTCATCACAATTTTCATTTAAATTATGACATGTGTATTGATTATTTTATTAATTATTATTAATAATTATAGTATGATATCTATTAATAAAAAATCAAATCTAAATTATAATTATTAATGATATATAATTAGTAGAACAATAAATACACATATCATAATTTAAATGGAGAATTTGATAGTAAAAGATTAAAGTACTTTATATAAGTTTTATCTGAGAAAAACAATAAAAGAGCTAAATAGAGCAGTAAATTTTAGTGTTATTAGCATTTTTTTTTTGTGATTTAAGCTATTGTAATTAGATGGATAATTTTATCTAATAAAATAACGTGGAAAGTAACACAAAATATAAAATTCTTTATGTTCTTACATGACTTAATTACATTTTAAATATGTAAATTATTGCTCAGTTTTATGTCGAGAGTTTATAAATAATAATTTGTATTATTATTGGTAATTTTTAGAGGGAAACAATTACGTTTTTGTTATATCGTTGACCGAGGCAAAAGGAGTATCAATGGCTGCGCACGGACGTCCGGTTCTTTTCTTCTGGCATGAAAGGTGGAAAAGGAGTTAAACGAGTGAAGCTACGTTCAAAATGGGGAATATGAAAGGGAAAGAGTGATCGTAGAGAAACCACCCACAAAATTTTGTATTATGAGTAACTTCAGTACCCACAATTCGCTTCTTCGTGGACAAAAGCCTTTATATCTCCATGGAAATCAACCAGTAGGAGTTGCAGTGTGATATCACAACCGCATTAGCACAAACACTTGTGCTGCTTTATATTCTTCATTTCATTTCATTTCATCCTTTCGTCATCACTCTTTGATCAGGCACCACCAGCATGGGACTCGACGACATCAGGAACGAGAATGTGGATCTTGTGAGTTCTATTTTCCTTGTCATGCTATTCCTTTTCCATTTTCTTCATCATGTTACTTCTTCTTTGCTTGTGTTTACAGGAAAAAATACCTCTGGAGGATGTATTCCGGGAACTGGAATGCTCAAAGGAGGGTCTTTCAACAGAAGAAGGCGAAAGGAGACTGCAGCTATTTGGTCAAAACAAGTTAGAAGAGAAGAAGGCAATTCTCTAGTTATTAATTTTTATTTTTTTTATAAAATGGTTTTAAGAAGAAATTGCTAAGTTAAATTAACAATCTTGAAATACAGGAAAATAAGGTGCTGAAATTCCTGGGCTTTATGTGGAATCCCCTATCATGGGTGATGGAAATAGCTGCTATCATGGCCATTATAGTAGCAAATGGAGGGGTAATTAACAATTCTCTCTTTGTATACATGCTTCTTTGTATGCTTTTGTCTGACTGTCTCCAATGCTCATATATTTTTTTTGTTGTTTTGGAACATGCAGGGTCTTCCACCGGACTGGCAGGATTTTGTGGGAATAGTGTGCCTGCTTTTTATCAACTCTACTATTAGCTTCATAGAAGAAAACAACGCAGGCAACGCTGCTGCTGCACTTATGGCAGGTCTTGCTCCAAAAACTAAGGTATTTCCACTATAATCAAAGTCTTTCTGGCTTCTTTACTTAGCATAATCATAAAACTTATGACAGCATGTATTTAATGTTCGATACAATTGTTATGTGATTTGGTTGCGTAGTTATAAACAGTTTAATTTAATCATATTATTGTAATATGTTTCCTAATTTTAATAACATATCCTTTGTATATATAAGTATTTTAAAAATATTTTATTTATAATATCGTTCAATGTAGTTTTACATGCATCCATTTTTTAACAAATGGCAGGTTCTTAGAGATGGAAGGTGGAGTGAGCAGGAAGCAGCTATTCTGGTACCGGGTGATATTATCAGCATTAAACTTGGAGACATCATCCCTGCTGATGCTCGTCTCTTGGAGGGAGACCCATTAAAGATTGATCAGTCGGCCCTCACTGGTGAGTCATTACCCGTTACAAAGCAACCAGGGGAAGAAGTCTTCTCTGGATCCACAGTAAAGCAAGGAGAGATTGAGGCTATCGTAATTGCTACTGGTGTACACACCTTCTTTGGTAAGGCGGCTCACCTGGTGGACAGCACTAACCAAGTTGGTCACTTCCAACAGGTACTATTCTACTCCTCGCATAACAATTTTATGGAAAGAAAAAAGGCTACCTGCATACATGGTGCAGTTTGAATCAAGTTGACCCACCTATTTACATTTCTGATGTGCATTTGATGGTGGTTACGACTTGGTCAGGTATTGACATCAATTGGAAACTTCTGTATCTGCTCAATTCTTGTGGGGATGGTTATAGAGATCATTGTCATGTATCCAATTCAGCACCGCAAGTATAGGGACGGAATTGCCAATCTCTTGGTGCTTCTCATTGGAGGTATTCCAATAGCAATGCCAACAGTCTTGTCAGTAACAATGGCTATTGGTTCTCATAGACTATCCCAACAAGGTGCCATCACCAAGAGGATGACAGCCATTGAGGAGATGGCTGGGATGGATGTTTTATGTAGTGATAAGACTGGCACTTTAACATTGAACAAGCTCACTGTAGACCGGAATTTGGTTGAGGTAATTGTTAAGTAATGACAGATCACAAATAAGCAATTACTGATCACATGATTCTAAAGCCATAAATTGAAAGCTCAACTTACTTATTTTAAGTTTCTGAATGGTCAATTGTTTAGAATCTTGATTTACTAATGATGGAAGTGATTTGCTCATCTCAGGTTTTTGACAAAAATGCTGACAAAGAGCAAGTGATACTGCTTGGAGCTAGAGCCTCTAGAGTAGAGAATCAAGATGCTATTGATGCTTGCATTGTAGGAATGTTGGGTGACCCCAAGGAGGTATGCTTTATAGTTCTTCAAGGATATTTGTTCACAAGAAGGAGGAATTTAGGAACATAAATTTTTCAATGATGCTTCAAGCATCATCTTTGATCAAAAGAAATTATACCTAGATTGCAAGAGTTTCTATCTCTATATCATTATAAATATATGCATGCTTGGTTTCCTTCTATATAACACTTCGAAACGTCTAATTACGCGTGATGTTAATATTGATTTGGTACAAATTGGATACATTGCTCTAGTTTAGGAGCATGAACGTGGTCAGCAATATTTTTAAATGACGAGAAAATGAAATTCTACTTGCCTGCCTGGTGAATGACTAATGCATTTTAATCTTTATCCTTTAAAGTTCCCTAAGGAAATTAGAGATTGTTGAGAAGTAATTGGCTACATTGACAATCTTCTCCAACTCTCTACAGGCTAGAGAAGGCATTACTGAGGTGCATTTCTTGCCATTTAATCCAGTGGATAAGCGTACAGCCATAACATACATTGACTCTCAAGGCAATTGGCATCGAGTGAGCAAAGGGGCACCAGAGCAAGTAATAGATCTTTTATTGCACATGAATGATGTCTCTTTTTTTCCTAACTCAATGTCCACCACTTATATAGCACATTTTACAATCATTTTCAGATTATAGAACTTTGCAATCTCCGGGAAGATGTAAAGAAGAAAGCTCATGATATTATTAATAATTTTGCTAACCGTGGACTTCGTTCCCTTGCCGTTTGCAAGCAAGTGAGTTGTGGTTCTATTTTGCCGAGAAGTGAACTTCCTTGATCATTGAAGCTATCTAATTAAAGTTAATTTTCTGATGCATTTTCTACTTCCAGGAAGTGCCAGAGAAAACCAAGGAAAGTGCAGGAGGACCATGGCAGTTTGTGGGTCTCTTGCCTCTCTTTGATCCTCCTAGACATGATAGTGCAGAGACCATTCGACGTGCTCTGCATCTTGGAGTTAATGTTAAGATGATTACTGGTGATCAACTAGCTATCGGGAAGGAGACTGCTCGCAGGCTTGGTATGGGAAGCAACATGTACCCTTCTTCGTCCCTCCTTGGTGAGCACAAGGATGAGAATATTTCTGGGCTTCCTGTTGATGAGCTTATTGAGAAGGCCGATGGCTTTGCTGGTGTCTTTCCAGGTAAACAAATAATATAGATGCATCTGATCAAATTTTTAAGATTTGCATTCAACGGTGGCCTCAACAATTTAACGTACAATACAATGGGTTACTATTGGTATGGGAACAAAATCATAACTTATGCAAATATCTCTAGAATAGGCTTCTAAAATCGTTTTTGCAACGAGACTAATGGTTGTTTAGTGCATTGCAGAGCATAAATACGAGATTGTGCACAGATTGCAGCAGAGGAAACATATATGTGGAATGACTGGAGATGGTGTGAATGATGCTCCAGCCCTTAAAAGGGCAGATATTGGAATTGCAGTTGCTGATGCAACTGATGCAGCTCGAAGTGCATCTGATATAGTATTGACAGAACCGGGTTTGAGTGTGATTGTGAGTGCAGTCTTGACAAGCAGGGCCATTTTCCAGAGAATGAAGAACTACACCATATATGCCGTTTCTATAACAATTCGAATCGTGTTGGGCTTCATGCTGCTTGCTCTTATCTGGAAATTTGATTTCTCACCTTTTATGGTTTTGATCATTGCCATACTAAATGATGGGACAATCATGACCATTTCCAAAGATAGAGTGAAGCCGTCTCCTAGTCCAGATTCATGGAAGCTTAACGAGATTTTCGCCACTGGCATCGTGCTTGGTGCCTACCTGGCTGTTATGACTGTTATTTTCTTCTGGGCTGCCTATGCATCCGACTTCTTCTCAGTAAGAATAAATCCATTTTTTTAAACAATTTCCTTCGAGGAAGCCTATTACAAAACTATTTTAATGCTTGACTAAAAATGTTTAATATTATCAGGATAAATTTGGTGTTAGACCTATAAGGGACAGCCACGAAGAGCTAACAGCGGCTGTTTACCTCCAAGTGAGCATTGTAAGTCAGGCTCTCATTTTTGTCACTCGGTCACGGAGTTGGTCTTTTGTTGAACGCCCAGGTCTCCTGCTTGTTTTTGCCTTCTTGGTAGCACAATTGGTGAGATTTATTCAGAAGATTTAATCTGCTGACAATGTTTCTCTTGCACATTACATATTACTAATTAGTGCTATTTTGTTTCTTAATACTTTATTTAGATTGCCACGGTCATAGCTGTGTATGCAAACTGGGGCTTTGCAGGTATGAAAGGAATTGGATGGGGTTGGGCTGGTGTCATTTGGATCTACAGCATCATTTTCTACATTCCGCTGGATATCCTTAAGTTCCTTATTAGATATGCCTTGACCGGCAAGGCATGGAATAATCTTACTGACAGAAGGGTACTGTTTTAAAACCCCTTGTATTGAATGAAATACTAGAAATGGAAAATCTAAACCCTTTGTTGTGTGCCCTGTGATGCAGACAGCTTTCACAACAAAGAAGGACTATGGAGCAGGAGATCGCCAAGCACAATGGGCTACAGCTCAACGCACAATACATGGGTTGAATCCTCCAGAAACCGAGCAAATTTTGAATGAAAGAACCAACTACAGGGAATTGTCAGAACTTGCGGAACAAGCCAGGAAACGTGCTGAGATTGCAAGGTGAATTCCAATCTAAGCTTATCTCCGTTCTCTTATTTAGTTTTAATTTTAAATTAACAACTGTTCTTTGAATTGTATTACTATAGGTTAAGGGAGGTTCACACACTTAAGGGACATGTAGAGTCCGTTGTTAAACTCAAGGGACTTGACATAGAGACAATGCAGCAGCATTACACTGTTTGAGTGAAGCAAGTGATCCTTTTGGCCAATAGGTTCAGAAGAGAAATAGGATAAATATGTTATCCTTTAATTCTTATTTTTCTAGGAGGATGAAGGGATTTCAAATAATCCAACACTGTGAGATTGCGCAAGGTAATCCAAGGTTGAGAGCAACAGACATAATTTTTGCAGTTGTCTTTGTATGTAATGTATTTTATTTCGTATTCAATGAATGCTTTCCTTCTTTTTTCCAACAGTTGTTTGTCACCCTTCCTCCTTATTCAAGATTGTTCACAGTGCTACTATGTTTGTCTTAAGCAACTAGTGTGCTTCCTTTGACTACAAATTTAGGTTATATTAAACACTCCTCTGACTTCTAAGTAAGAAAAATACGGGGTTACATTTGAATGTTGCAAAGAAATGCCAATTCACAATTAAAAAAAATGGTACGTCCAACTAACCACTATTTGATGTATGATTTTATTACATGAAGTCATGTATGTATCTTGCTTGTCTTAATGACTAGTTTAAGTTCTTCACCGGTTATTATTGATATAAAAGCCATCATAAAAAACCACTAGAGTGCTTTCGAGCCCCATATTAGAAAAAGGAAAAGGCAGCAGATCATGCTGCTAAGAAAGCATTGCTCACCACAGTTTCACCCAAGTGTTAGCAGTTCCAATGATCTTTCACCCGAAATTGAAACCTTCTTTGCGTCAAACCCTTAACCTCCATGGTGAATTAATAATCCGTTACAGCTAAGCCAACCGCCTTGGTAATTCATAGATATGAGTCAGGTGCATTTGTCTGGTATACTGACCTCAAATGGAAATATGATTACAGTGTTTGCCATAATTTCATCACTCCCACAAAATGTGATCCTCTAAGATAATGTTTTGAAACAGTATTACAGTGCACTGATAATGGAATAATAAAATACTGGATACCATCATCAATTAATCAAGGCAGTTTCAAGCATATTAGATAGCTTTTCTAATTCTTTAATTCATTCTTCAGTGATGCTCTCTAGACCTGGCTGCCAATGATCAGAAGACATGCATAATCTCCTCGGAGAGCTGCCTCTTATCCCATTTCCTGTCAGATCTTGTGTTCTCTTCCTGGTCATTGGATTGTTCTCACTTCTAGATGAAGTAGTTTTTGTTTCTTCGTTGGTCATATTATTAACACTAGCTTCAACGGTGACACCACTAAACAAGCCCAGAAAGCACATATTATCAGAAAAACAATCAGTCTCATCCTTTGCATTATTTGTTCTCGTTTCTCTTGAATTCTTGAAAAACCAACAAGTCGTGATCTTCTTTTCATCATCTTCTTCATATTTGCTGCTTGATTGGATGTTTCGAATCTCAAGGACAGAAGAAGAAGAAGGAGGAGGAGGAGAGAATTTTTTAAATTCGCGAGCAGGTGAAGGAGAGTTCCTTGGAGAAAGTCTTTGAAGCTTCTTTATACTGCTTATTGGTACCACATAGTACTTCTGTCCAGGCATAAGCATGGTGTCTTGTGCAACAATAGCCCATGGCTGCTGGAACACGTGTGTATATGCAACGCAGCATCTTGGGTTTCGACACATAATCTCACCTGCAAGAATTGGCCTCTCATGGAGCTCAACATGACCACCCGGATGAACAATTCGCAGAAGCATGCTCTTCGAATTACTGTTGCAAAGCCAATTTGAAATAGCCATGGCTTTTTCTGTACTTTGGGGGTGGCAAGGAGGGCGAAACTCTTTGCTTGAGATGATTTTAACTACAAAGGCCACCAGAAAAAAAACATCAGTCATTGTTTACGTTGTCATTGATAATATCATAACAACTTTGTCTCATTGATGCATAATAGATTCGAATTGTGATACAAAATTGTCTCTTATCAGTCTCATGTACAGCCTCTTGTATGCCTTTGTCTTATCATTTTGTCCATGTTAATTCTTTTCTACAATCAAGAAGGAAGTGTAAGGCCATTAATTTTTCCCTATTTTGTCCCATGTATAGAAGAATATATGGAATCTTATGATAAAATTTGGTCCTACGAGAAAAACAAATTCTTGGACATATAATATTTTATTTAAAATAGTCTACATGGAGTAACTATATTTTTTTTTTAGCCAAAGTTGCTTGTTATTTAGTAAGAGAAGTTTCATATGGTTTAAAGTATATGCTTGAGCTAAGTAAGCAATTTTGTTTTTATTGGACAGTGACTTAAATTTCATAGTGATGAACATTACAAAGAAAACGAGATTCTTTGTCTTGAATTCTCCCGTTTGTCTAGGTTAAAACCGGGTGGGTTATTTTCCTGGAAGTCAACATCATCAATAATTGTGAAGTACAAGAAACAAATGCCAAGTATTGGATCAAATGCAATCATTTCCAAGATAGTTCTTATTGGTTTTATTAAAGCTTAACTTGAAAAAAATACGTTTCATCATCGTTTAAAACCATGGCATCTTATCTATTATACTCAGTTTCAAAGCATCTTCCTTCATGATTCCATCTTTGGCAGAATTTGTGGAGAAGTCTCAAAGCATCTTCCTTCTCGTGCCAAAAACAAGTTTTCCAGGTAAGCCAAGTTTACTGAGTTGTCGAAGCAAATATATTTGGCAGAATTTATGAATAATCCTTATCCCTAAGCAAATTTATAATGCAGAAACCAGCAAATAAACAGTCTGATCTTCTATTTCTGCGACTTAGTTGAGAATACAAGTCAATATAGTAATATGCCATCCTCGTGTAGTCACGTATCAGAATTAAGAAAATGATGATAATTTAAGTTGTGGCGTCATATACATGTTCAAGATTTTTATTTTCTGTGGTGTCATATGATCTGAGTTTATATGGTATCATATAAACTTAGAACTATCACAAATAATCAGATAAACCAGAACATAATTTGGAAAATGACTATCACCAAATAGCCATGGTACGTAATTTGTTTAGCAGAGCGTTCTTCCTGAATACCAACAAACAACTAACACAAGCATGTTCTTGTTAGTTAATTACAATTTAAAACAGCATATAAGGTGAGAACTTGAATTTACAAAACTATAACAATGAAGAACCAAAGCATAATCTTGCATTCTTATATTGTGAAAAGGATGACCATTCGGAAAAGGATGAGTCAGATGATATTTGATCATTGTTCCCTCTTTGTAATAATAATAATAATAAAATGTCACAAGGAGAAATAATACCAGAATTGTAAACAGTACTTCCAAAATCACTGGATGTTCTCAAAGCGAACTTGTTCAGTAACTCTCATTGACCCTCCAAGCTCAACGGGCACCAAAGGGATGAGTGAGTGCAGGACATCTGTTATTAATGGCCTATAACTTGGTTCTGGCTGCACACAAAGTACAGCTACGGCAGCAACCTATAGAATGTTCAAAAGAACTTAAATTTCAGCAAACTATAGCCGGAAAATCTTGTGATTGAACCGCAGAATTCAACGAACCTGATATAAATGCTTCAAATCCATTGTGTCTCTGATTACAGGATCCAGAATACTTGGCAGCTTTGATCTGTCAGTTAGCCGAGGCATGGCCTGCAAGTCAAAGGTGCTTGTTTCAATCAACAAGTATTGAAGAACTAAAGTGTTCTCAGCTAGCCTTGATGGGTTGATAGGGAACATACCCATGTGACAATGGACTGGTATTGGTCTGAGGACATTTTCTCCATTGGCCTTTTTCCTGTTAGTAGCTCCAGTAGGACAACTCCAAAAGCATAGACATCACTCTTATCAGTTAGTCTGCCTGAAAAACCAACCAACAATTGTTTTGTGAGAATTGAGTACTACAAGGATTTCTTGCAAAAGTAAGTTAATATTTTTGTAAATTATAAGTCCTTGCAGATTAAAAAAAAAAAAAAAGTGGAAAACATCCTTTCTCAGTTTCAAGATAATTTTCCATAGAGGGGGATTAGGAATAAAAGGAAAAATCTCACTTCAAGCCCAAATTTGCATTAAGAATCATCAATTACAGTTTCATAAAGTGTTTCACAAATTTTTTTTTGACTTGACAGTTACCTGAAATCAAGAAATGAGTATAAAAGCAGTAATTTGGGTAAACCTTATCAGTCGACTTTTCAAGCAATCACTACTCCAGGGAAAAAATGCTGTAGAAACCTAGAAAGAAATTCTTCTAAAAAAACGATCCCTTGCAGGATGAACAGTTGATCACCTCAGCATAAGCTTGAAGGGAGCCAAAAAGTAATACTTCTAAGAAAGGATTTAAAAGGAAAAATAGTACGATAACATGTTCATGCAAGGAGCAAAAAGTGTATCAAAGAAAAACTTTTTATGTACAGATGACAAACATTTCCTTTATACCATGTGATATGTACTCTGGTGCCACATAGCCCAAAGTGCCTGACATCGTTATGTTCTTGTTTTGTATTCCAGAAGATATAGCAAGTCCAAAATCTGAAAGCTGAATCAAGAAAAAAATCCATTTAAGACCGGCATAAGTGAGTGATATAAGACAATAAGTAACTAGGATGACAACATGCAAAAAATAATAGGTCGTGTAAAATCTAACCTTGGCATTGAAGTTAGAATCTAGAAGAACATTAGAAGATTTTAGGTCTCTATGAACCACAGGTGGCTTAGAGAGCTCATGTAGATATTCTAATGCCCTAGCAGAATTAAAGATGGTGATATCAGCCATTATTTATTGAAACAACAAGAAAGATGATAAATCAATTAGTAATTAGTGAATAAGCTTGACAGAGTCACCTGGCAACATCAACAGCTATTCTTACTCGCATATACCAATTTAAAGATGATCCACGATTCGGCCCTGCAATTGTTAACCTTAGCAAACAATATATGATGCTTATGATTCTTGTATATCTTACTTCACCACTGTTTCTATTGATTTATTTAATGAATAACTATACCATGCAATTGAGCATCCAAGGATCCATTCTCCATCATTTCATATACAAGAAACCTTGATTCGCCATGAATACAATAACCCAGAAGTTTTATAATGTTCTGATGTCGTATCTTGCTCAACCAATTCACTTCATTCTGCAGCTCAATACAATAATTAAGAACAAACTCAGGAAAGGGCACAATGGCCTCCCAGGAAATGCAGATTGAAATCTATTTCAAAGTGTAATTCAAAATCTATTTCAAATGGACCGTCACCTCAAAATCTTTATCAGCATCACTATCTCCTTTCTTCACTGCTGCCTGTAAATGTTCATCCAAACGAGCTCTGTAGACAATCCTAGAACCACTCTCATCTAGAATATGGCTTTTGCTGAAGCTGCTTGTTGCAGCCTCTAACAACTGATAGTCAAATATAGCAATAGAACTCTTCTTATCTACCATCCTCGAGTAATTGAATCTAACATCATCAGGGCTCAGTGACACCCCTTTTGCTGCCTCTACAAGTTCAATAGATAAACGAGGGATGAAAAAGCAGACTACAAATTCATTATTTCTGTATACAAACAAAAAGGAGACCCCAAATAAAAGCTTCATGAGAGAGATTACCCTTACTCTCTTGGCTTTTATTACTGGAGCTTGTCAGGATTTTATGCCGACGGATCCAAACATATAATAAGAATATGAAGACTACCCCAAGAAGAGCAGAACAAACCATTAAAGCTATAAGAATTCTCTTGTTCAAACTCTGGTGATGCCCTAGTTTGACCTCCGGCATTCCTGTTTCCACAGAAGAGATATACAACTGAACACTTAGATCAACAAGCAAATATATCATAATTTCTTAAAGACAGATAAAATAAAATGCTAATAGCCCATTGAAGGACCGGACTATGACGAACATAGAGCAACGATATCTTAGTACATTAATCAGAATTGAACTAGATTTTCTATGAAACAGTAAAACCCACCAAATTCATCGTGAACTCGGGGGAAAAAATAAAAAAGGTGTAGAAGCCACGAATATTAATGAAGTTTCATCTTTTGTTTTAGTTTTTCAGCTAATGCTAACTCGGCATTATCATCAAGCACACATCAAACAGAAACTCCATAAATTTAAGGACTCGAAAAGATAATGCAGGAGAATGCTAATTACCTGGGGATTTAGCTTCAGTATCTGCAGAAAATTGAGAAATAAGCTGTCTTTTAGCGCTTAGAAGAGGCCTAGAATTGGAGAACATAATAGGGTCTGGTTCAGCAGCAAGAGGAATGGCTGAAACGAGAGAAGTGCTTAGTAACACCCAAAAGGGTAGGAACAGAACAAGAAGATTCATGTCCCAAGTCTAGGAGATTGAGATAGCAGAATGAGACAGCGAAAAGGAATATGAGTGCAATAACTTGTTGGGACTATAGGAATCTTCTATCTGGTTTTGATAAAATTTGAATCAATTTTGGCAGCAATCCGCTCTACAGAAAATGGACAAAAGGCAGCTCTTTCAGGGAAACCAAGAAAGTACTTTTACCAATCCAGTAATCTATTACTTATTTTCATGAATGTGAGAGGGGCAATGAAATCAAGTGGCAGTTATCCAAAGGTGAGGGTTTAAAAGTCATGGGCACACCAGGGCTTGTGGGGGAGAAACAATTGGGAACCTCACTGCTTATGGGTCATTATCCATCTTACTGTAACAAACATCAATGGGAGGATCTTAAGGTGCTTTGCCAACTTTTTAAACCTAAAGGCTAAAGCTAAAGTTCCAAGCTTTCTCCCTTTTTTTTTTTTTTTTAAATTTACTTCTTCTTTTATCAAAGAATTGACTTGTCCTCCAACTTATGGTCCTCATTTTGATATTTTAAGTAGAATGGTGATAACTCAAAGAAATGTTAATTATATACAACTTATTTTATTTAATATGATTCTAATTTTTAAATCGATAAAGTTAGTCTTGAAAAAATAATTTGTGTATGTAAGAAAACAAAATAACAAGTGGGCCTTAAGTTATATCACGTATGAGGAGGACGTGTGCCAAAATCACAAATGTCACGTGAAGTTTTTAATGTAGAAACCAACCGCGAACGCAAGTCAAAGACCAACTTAACTTCCTATTTCATTTGTATCGCCCAAGCGGGGAACATAAGCACGACAGCATTTCTTAAATCCCAAGTCATTTCATATTTTAATTTATTAATTCAGTCTTTGTCCTTTTTTGTTTTGTCAAACATGTGATTTTTTTTATGTGTCAGCAAATTAGATCAATAACATCCATGTCATAGAAATAAGCTATTACAGTTATTGAAACAAATGTAAGCATTCACAAAAATTTGTGTTTTTGAGAACTTACAGAATTTAAAAAAAAAAATAATTGTTGCAGAGCTTGCAATAATCTAAATAATTTATTCATAAAAAAAATTAATACCTGCTAGAAAAATGATCTTATATATATAGTGTGACTCTTTGTTTCTATAAAAGATGATAATTATTTTAATAAATAATTTAAGTAGTTAGGTAATTGAATGTTGTTACACCATAATACAAATTCTTTTGATTGGTTATCCCAAAAAACAATTTGTGGTTTTGAAACAGAGTGGCGTGTGATGTTACCCGAATGGGATGATGATTGTGACTTTGTGTTATGGGCTTGGATAAGCCCACAAACAGTCTGCCAATAAACTAGACTAATACCGCTCCCTAATTTTAGCTTTGGGCCTTTATGGTTTCCTTCTATGGCCCAAAAGAAAAGTTAATCCCATTGGGCCATCCATCGGTGCTCAGTTTTTTTTGGGGTGAGGGATGGCAGCAGAGCAGAAGTCATTCTTTCCTTGGGAGTCATTAATGTCTATGTAACTATCAACTTCTCACCCACTCGTTAATAAATCAATCACTCTTGTGGTGCGGGTAATTCTGCAGGATGTTATTTTTATTATTAAATTATTTTTTAAAATTTAAAAATAAAAAATTTAAATTTAAATATAAAATAAATAATTTAAGTCGAATTTTCTATGAAATTTGTAAGATAGCGTTAATGTTAATTAATACAGATAGTCACCAATCCGATTCTATTGAAAGTTGTTAACTATTCTATTTCCAGCTAGCCATGCATGCATGCTTGATAAACTTTTTTGCATTTACTGCATCTCTCTCTGCATCAACCATCTTCCCCCCATTCAATTCACTATTACTGCTCCAGATGTCCTTTTATTCTGCTTTTCACATTTCAACCACAACCAAATTTGACTTCCATTCTTTTCACTCTAAATACATGTCCTTTCTGGTGAGTTTGACAATTCTAAGCACTCGTCACCAGAATTATGCAGAGATGAAACCAATCTTAATTTTTGTATTTGTTCTAATATCTCTTCTTTTTCTCACCCACTCCTTTGCAGATGCTATAAGCAATGAAGAATTGAGAAGATCATCACCATCTGGAAGCAGACATAGCAGAGGAAGAAGATTTAAATGTGACCCATTATTCCAATATGTATTTGAAACCTGTGCTCACTGGCCTTTCCCTACCACTCCTTCCCCAAAAAACCCTTTTTACCCAATCCCAACACCGCCTTTTCCTCGCCGGAAACCACCACCATTACCTTTTAATCCCTGGAAACCACCACCACTGCCTTTTCCTCGCCCGAAACCACCACCGCTACCTTTTCCTCGCTGGAAACCACCATCATTGCCTTTTCCTCGCTGGAAGCCACCACCACTGCCACCCCTAAGGCCAATCCCTCCACTAGTTCCTTCTCCTCCACCACTAATACTACCACCCTCTCCGCCATCCCCTTCATTTCAACGGCCACCCGTAGTTCTTCCGCCGGGACTGATAATTCCACCTCCACTTGTCCCTTCACCAGGACCTATATTTCTTCCGCCAGGACTAATAGTTCCACCTCCACTTGTCCCTTCGCCGCCACCATCAATTGATATCCCTCAAACACCCACATTTCCATGGCAAGTGCCTCCTAATTTGCCACAGTCACCGGACTTTTTTCTTCCGCCACCGCAACCAGATGTGTCCTTTCCTGCTCCGCCGTTTGTGCCTATAATTTCATCGACGCCGCAGCGTCCAGCACCACAAGACCCAATATCGTTTCCACCACCTCTTGTATCGATACCAACTGCACCAGACGCGGGAGTGATTCAGCCGCCAGAGATTTTCTCTCCTTTGCTATTTGCGCCCACTATGCCACAGACGCCAGACATTTTCTTGCCGTCTCCTATGGTTGAACCACCGCCATTGCTGTCTACGCCCCCAGCTTTTACTATGCCAGAGACGCCGGATCTTTTGTTTCCACCACCAATGGTCCCTATACGTAATCGGTAAGAGCCATTACCATTTTGTGGGTAAGCCGCCTGGAATGGGAGATTTCTTCTAGAGACGCCGCAAGAACCACCTTTTCAGCTTCCATCTTCATCTAAAATCCCACCGTTTAAAAAACTAAGTTGTTTCCCTCAATGTTTAATGTTGTATGTAGTATGCAAGAAAAAAAAATGTTGCATTTAGCTAATGGAACAGTTATTTAATATTTTTATTATCCCGTTCTTTATTCAGCATGACATTAAAAAATTTTACATGAATGCTGAGGATTTATGTTTAATGGCATGTGAAACATTATTAGAAATATCAAGAAATAATATAAATGTAGAAAAATAAAAAACACATGACAATGTTACTAATGTAAGCACAATTTATGAAATATAAATCCTTTTACTTATTATATTTCAAGAAAAGTACATTATACACCTTTGAAATTTTGTTAAATGATAAACTACCTCCTTAACTTTTAAAATTTTACATATTATATCTTTAAACATTAAACAATTTATAAAGTACTCCCATCTAGGTTGAAAAATACTATGAAAATGCTGATTGACTGTTAGTTTTAATACTAAAGAAGTAAATGTGTTATATATATATTGTTGAGATCCTATTTCTTCTATTATAAAACACTAAATTCACACTAAACTTATTATTGGTTCTAAACATTATCCAAACTTAAGTTACAAAATCTAGGTAATAAAATAAAACATTTAAATCAAAATTTTGTGTATTATAGATAAAGAAACAAGCTTTTTAGTAAAATATATATGACACATTTATTAATTTAAAATTAAAATTAATAAAAAATTAATGTTTTTCTAGTTTTTTCAAATTTAAAAAGAGTAATTTATAATTTCTTTGAAATTTAAATATGTAATTTATAGAATTTTAACATTTAAAAAAATAATTTGCTAATAAGTGAAACTTTAAGAGTATAAAATATATATTTTTCCTAGTATTCTTATCTTGGACATCCAATTTTAGGTTGGACACTTGGGCCATATGATGCAACATTGAACTTGGGTCAGTTGGGCCTTGTTCCCTGTAAAGCCCTTTTTTATAAATCACTGGGTTTATGTCATAGAATGCGTATATATAAAATACTCAATCTGGAAAATTTGGTGTTCAAATTCTATTGGAGGTGGATATATTAGAAGTAGACATGCCCACTTTTTGTTGTATTGCTGAGCTTTTCTTAAATAGAAAAATGTGAGGGACGTATCTGTCATAAGATAGTGTGTACTCATAATCTCTACATTAAAAATGTTATATAATTGATAAAATTGATTCCACGCAAATTCCAAGGTTAAAAAGAAAGTGATTATGACAACTTATTTTAGAAAAAGTGTAATGTCTATCTAAATCAAGATCTGATAAGCCTTTTGCCAATATTTTCTTCAATTTTAAAATCCCATTATAAGACAAAAGTTGGGGGGTTTGGTTCCATCCATCACTCAAGTGTATGCATTTGAGTGCAAAACTACTTTAACCGTATGCGTCATTCACAAATCACATTTGATGATTTCACTCATTAATCTCACAATTACATATAAACATCCATAAAGAAAACTTATTTTTTTTTATTGGGGGGGGGGGGGTGAATATATCTTTTTAATGGTTGTATGAGAGAATAAATCTTGTTAAAGGACATAAAAAAAATTGGTAATTATTTAGATTTCTTATTTTAAAAATATTTTGAAATCTATATATATATATATATATATTACAATCTAATTATTAAAAAAATTAACGTTTTTCCATAAAAAGTGGATAGGAAAAGGTAGATAAAGAATATACAGTTCACTAGCCTTCCTGAGATGTTGATGTGAATTCAAATTTCGTAGATGAGGACAGACAATCTCTTCTTTGACTACCAACATGTGAGATCTTGATGAATTATGCAGTTCTTGCTTCAAAATTTTCACCTAATCTCAGCAAAATGATGGCTGAGGATGTTTTCATGTAACACATTCCACTGGTTGCAATTAAAGTGTTTCTTTCTTGGTGGAGAGGCAAAGATTGAAGGCTCCCCAATATTTTAATGCAAAAATGGTGAAGACTGAGGCATACCACCACAGGTAAAATAGACAATCCAACTGAAGTGCTACATTTGACAAAGAAGAGAGGCCAACTCAGAATCCATGTCTAAATGGCAAGGCAGGTCCCACAGTACTGAGATTACTATGATTAATTAACTGTTATAATGACAAGATTTTCAGTTACTTCTGCACCTTAATTCCATCACAGTACTCATTTCCTTCATGATTAAACCTGAGATTAGGTTGTAAACATCAGAGCTGGATCATGGACCTACAAATTTGTGGGTCCCACTTCAGATATCTTGTAGGTGAGAAATCAGGGCACAAATCAAGATTCAAGATTTACCCATAATCCAGTGAGTTTTTCCTTTTTCTTCCTTTCTTTTTTTGATATGATTGTGATGGCAGAGCTGAGATGGGTCATTTGTATGTGGCTTACTTTCACATGGCTTGCCTCACCAACTTCTGTGATACCAATTGAGATGGTCTATTTCTCCAACTGCAGGTGGGTCAAAGAAGAAGTCACCCAGACAATCACAACCATTAAATTTCTGTGTGCATTTGGTGAACCAATCTTCTTCAATAAGAATAAAATAAAAAATGAAAATTGATAGTCACTGACCAGCACACAAAATTCAACAGCGTGGGCCTCTGTCACCCAAAGTGTGAGACATATATACCTTGATCCAAACAATCCCAGGTTGACATTAGTTGGACTGTCAAATATAACTACATCAAATACCACCCCTTTGGATATCCATTGTTTATTTTTATTTTTTCATTGTGAGAAGGAATTAAAACTGCAAGACTTAAAATATGGAGTTATAAAAAGTAGGATTGTTCTTATTTAAGTAGAATCTTAGATCAAAGTATGTTTAAAAATATCAGATCAAGTGAGATCAGCTCCACCTGCTCTGTTGGTTTCTTGTTGAATCTAAGTTTTTGAGCTAACTTATTTTATGGGTATCTCATGGCATGCAGATTGCAGACCCTTCAATATATTATTGCGAAATCAAATCTTGTTATATTTAAAAAAGAGTTGGAGATTTGCATGAGTTAACCGGGAAAGTTAGGCAGCATTGAATTTTTTAGAGTACTAACATCGCCAACTAAGTGTATGATCTTTTGGCGAAAGAGATTTGAACTGGTCATGTTACTATAAAACAATTTCAGAGTTTCATAGAAGTTCCACTTTCCATCACTCAAATAAACGCTTTATAAGTAAAGAACAGCAAAACACAACCCTTTATAAGTAACCAAAATGAATTTACAGCAATAGCAACCGGAGAGACATGAAGACAAGAAGAAAGAAAACAAAATAAAAAAAAGAAAGAGTAGAAAGCTCTGAGTCAATGGAGAAAAGACAGAGGCAAAATGGGGGGTATTTGGAGGGGACTACTTAGAGTTTAAGGGACAAGTCAAGCTTCTGCAAGTCCTCTTTTTTAGTCTTCAAATTAGTAACACTACCAAACCAATAACCTCCTACTCCCTCAGTCATCATCAGCCTTGGAGCAAACTTTCCAAGTCTTGGAATTATGCCAGTAGACAAAGATGATTCACTTTCAGCAGATGGAAGCTTTGCAATTGCTGGTTGTGAATCAATTATAGGCTGCCTCCGCCAATATCCACTTTCTCCATAAGAATTACAAGAAAAACCAATAATGGGTTTTTGATAGGAGGGCTTGTTGATCATAGAATGCACTTGAATCCCAAGTGATCTGCTGCTATATGAGCCATGCAAAGGCAAAGAAGCCATGCTAGAGTATTTCTGTCCAAATTCTACTGAAGCTGTTTTGTGTCCCCTTTTTGCTAAAGTCCTCTCACGCTTATGTGCATTCTGGTGTCCTCCAAGTGCTTGAGAGCTATAGAATTTTCTCTGGCAGTAGTTGCATGAGAAAATCCGTGGCTCGAGTTGATCAACAACATTAGGAGATTCTGAGGAGCAGTTTGTTGATGAATTCGTATCAAAGCAATCGATGAGATTAAGCTCTGGCTTTGATTTATCACCAGAATCTTGGCTGGAGAGACTTAGATCAAAAAGAAGCTGAGGAGATGAGCTATGTGGGTGTTTTCGATCTTCTGATCTATCTGCCTGTTTCTTCTCTCTTGCTGTATCCATTTCTGAAAATGAGATGATGTTCAAGTTTTCAGATGGACATGGCTCAGAACTTTGAAGGTCCATCTGGGAAGAAACAACTGAAAGATCACAGCTTCTTATCAGAGTGATGAAGTCTGGTTTAACAGCAAGAAAGATGAACTTAACTTTGTGAATGATGTTGTAACAACAATAAGCACTCTGTGCTATGTATGGAAGTATATATCACTATTTTACAGTTACAAGGTCTTAATATAGCATGACCTAAAGAATAAGACATCCTTTTTTTGTGTGTGTAAGAGAGAGAGAGAGAGATAGATTCATTGTGAACCAGTTTGATTGGAACTTATGAGGAACAGCCATGTACACCTTTTACTTGAGCATAGCCAATTGAATGTTTTTAACTTTTAGTTTGTCTTCCCACTTGTCTCTTTGCATTTTCTTGTCTGCCTTTTTTTTTTTTTTGGTATATTTATATCTATGGTTTATGAGGGGGAGGCTAAAAAAATCCAAGATAAGATAGGCTGCTTTTGAATTTTCACAATAATCTAGTTTTGTGGAATGGACTTGTCTTATAAAAGATGTGGTATTCTAAATTTCCTAACACAGTTGGCAGATTTTCAGTATCTTCACAGAAACTCTTCTGTCCTCATCCTCCATAATGCTTTGTTTATCCCATCATTGGAAATAGACTTCTCCGCACTCTCCCTTCATTAATTCATTGTATTATACATACATGATATTGTATGTCCACTACAAAAAAATGTCGAGATTCCAACGGAAAAAATCCGTTGAAATTCCGTTGGAATTAAAGCCAAATCCGTTGGAATTTGGTA
>JANHAO010004121.1:0-24808 GCA_026873985.1 Saraca asoca
CACTCACTCTATATTACATAATTGACTACGTGCACTTGCGTAATTTTGAGTGACAATTTCATTTTAAAACTCACACACTCAACAGACGCATGATACCAACTCTTGATCAACATACCAGCCTTCTAATAAATTTGAGTTACACTTGGATAAATAATCAGAGCATTGAGGATTTTATTGCCCATATAACCAAAATCTCATACACAACATATTCACAAACAAACATGAGTATGTAGTTGAAATATTAACATACATCGAATCTTAAAGAATGTATCACACAAAAAGTTTCTAATGTACATCAAGAAAGGACTTTTTTAAAAAAAATTAATGAGAAAGACAACTCCATTTTATTAATATATGCATTATTATATAGTTTTGAGTATGTAAGGGAAGTATCTCTAAGCTCCCTACTTTGATCCTTAGTCTGAGCCATAGTTCCTATCCATTCACTGGACGTGCCCTACTTAAATAGTATTCTAAGACAAAGCCTAAATGACATGACTAAACATACTTTTTTCGAGTTGATATAAGGATTTTTCTTTTAGCTCTTAAGGGTTTTAATACGTCATCTCATATGGATGTAAAGATAAAAATGCAAGGATCACAACCATGTATTTATTTACTTGTACTAGACAAACAATCAATGCTAAAAAGATACAAATACCCCCCAAACAAGAAAAATTAAGAAAAAATAATCCACAATTGGGCTTCCTTTTCATGTTTGATTTTTACACTAAGTTTCATCCAAAATCGAGCATATTTGCCTGTTGAATTGATTCACAAGCCCAACTTATGACATTTTCCTATGAAGGTTTCTCCTTTCGAGTACTAGCTTCTTGAATCTTCATATGGGTTTTCAACCTATTCCACTCGAACTACTTCGTCGACCACTCTACTTATCTCTTTAAGCCAACATCATTCCAAAGGCTTTAATGAATGACACCGTCAACCTGACATAGTTTTCAAGATCGTCATTAGTCTGCTACTCCTTAGCTCATCCCCAGACTTTCTTTTGGCTTTGTCTCTTTGAACTCGTACCATTAGACATTTACTTCCCCTACAACCTTTGGGTAGTTGCCTCTACAACTTCAGTGTCTTAGGTGATGCTACATCTGCAAACTTGGTGTTCTACCTCTGTAGACTCAACTTTGTTGTCCCCGATAAAAACTTATGTGTCACTTTCTCCATAATTTTCTTGGCTCTTTTGCCTCTGCAACTTCACCTGTCCCACAACCTCTACAACATTCAAGTTATTGCCTCTATAGCTTATGCTTGTCTCATTAGCTCTGTAGCTTATTTGCACATTGTCCTCGCACAGCTTTTAATTTAACTTGCTACCTCTGTAACTTAAGTGTGTGCTATCACTATAGCTTTTGCATTTGCTTGATATTCTGGATGTCTACTGACAAGTTTATCCCACATCTAATGTCCTATACCACTAATGTAAGACACAACGCTAATCCCTTGATTCCAAGGTTGTTTGTGTTATGTTCGATCAATCCACTATGCTTCTATTATGCAACTTCCATACTCGATTAGATCTTCTTGACCCTTTCTAAATTGACACCTTTATGGTAATTCAACCATCATGGTCATTTTTGGAGTTGATGCTATCTAGCATCTTGGCCCTCACAACCCCTTCAAGGTTTATATGCTCAATTGCTATCTCTTCAAAGTTAATACTAGCTCATCTCCCATGATCCTCATAGCTATTTCTAGTATCTTGCCCTCATAGCAACTTTTTTTATTATCAATGCCCTCTCTTGGCATTTCTTAAGCAATATTCCTCTAAAGACTCCTTCTTCGAACACATCCCCTTGATGGCTCCTCCACATCAATGGCTTGGATGGGTTTAAGCATTGAGCATCATCCACTGTAGCTCAAGTTTCACTTTGCCTATGCACTTGCAATTGTGAATCTAATGGTCATGCCACGAAGTTTATCTTGCGACTATGTAGTGCTTGTCCGCTACACCTCGAGGTCATTGCCACAACTCTATTATGTGACTATGTAGCTCTAGCTCACTATACAAGTATCATTGTCACCTGTCATACGACTATGATGTGCTAGCTCCTCTAGCATCTTGTTCCAAATCTTGTGGATTAGTGCTACAACTCACTCCTTACCTCCACATGATAGTGCGCAATTGATCTCTCCTAGATTATCTCTTTCCCTTTCAAGTTTACTCCTCTGAGTAAAATTTATGCCCTCTGACATGATTTTGGACTCCTCTATAAGATTTGTCCACTCAATACATCACAAGAGATGTGTCATCTTGCAAGATATGTCAACTGTCTTATTGTGGCCATGCTTTATAGCACGATTGCAGCTTTACCCTTTAGGCTTCACCAATAGCTAATATGTTCTTCATGGATATGGTCAAGCTTTCTCCACAAGATCAGGGCTTCTCCTAGGGCTTCCTTCCACTAGATAAATTATTAATTCACTCCCCTCTCGAGTGGTTTACATTCCCCTGAATACCTATTATGAATGAACGCATAATTAATGTCAAGTACTATATAGCAAATCCACCAACTTCTACACATGATTGCACTTAATGCACCATTAACATTCTTTTAAATGCAATATCTTGCACACTAGCCCTCAAATTACTCTGACCTCTTACACTCCTCTCAGTCAAGTCCTTAGTGACATCTCTTCACTATTTCAATGAGTGTCTGCTTCATTCACAAGCCTCATATACTTTTAACTAGTCAAATCTACCCCAATGATGGCCCACTTGATCTAGTCTTTCTAACAGAACAAAGATCTAACACCAACTATCACAGGTCAGTAGCACTCTAGTTAAAATCATGTAACACAGGATACCAACTCTTGGCCAACATACCAATCTTCCAATAATTTCAAGTCACCTTTGCATAGATAATCAGGGCACTGAGGATTCTATCACCCATACAACTAAAATTCTATACATAACATGTCCACTAGCAAACATGAGCATGTAGTTGAAACATTAACGCATATCAAGTCTTAAATAACATGTAACAAAAAGCCTCTAAGTGCCACACAAATCTTAAAGAACATGCCACGTAAGAAGCCATACTTGAATAGATAATTGGTGCATTGAGGATCCTCTAAGCTTTACACTCTGATCCTTAACCAGAGCCATAATGCCTACTCGGTCACCAAACACGCCCCCTTAAAGAGTATTTTAAGCCAAAGCCCAAACAGGAAGAGTAAACATACTTTTTTCGAGTTAATATGAGGACTTTTCTCCTAACTCCTAAATGTTTTAATGTGCCATCTCATATGAATGCAAAGATAAAAATACAAGTATCATAACCATGTACTTATTTACTCTTACTAGACAAATGATTAATGTTAAAAAGACACAAATACCCCCAAAATAGGAAAAATAATCTAAAAGTGCATTTGCTCTCAAATTTGCACCATAATGGCTTTTCTTCATGCTTGATTTCATGCCAAGTTTTATCCAAAATTAAGCATGTTTGCCTATTGAACTAGTTCGTAAGGCCAACTTGTGACACCATGGTAGGGGAAAGGAAAGTACAAAAATCAAAAGAACAATAGAGAAAAATCAAGCTCATATTGCACTTCATGCAAAATGAATAATTATGATACAAAAGAACATCAATTTAAATGCAAAAGGCACCATCATTTGAAAAAGATTATTGGTACCAGCAAAAGCAAAAAACTCATTTTAATGAAAAGAATGAATCTCTTGATTAATTATATTATTCTATTTATACTGGTAATCAAGAATCAAAGGATGTATGGTATTTAGATAGTGGTTGTTCAAACCACATGACAAGCAACAAAAATTGCTTTATTTCTGTGGATGAAAATATAAAATCCCAAGTTATACTTGGAGATGGAAAAATCCAAAATTGTTAAAAGAAAAGGCATTATTGCTGTAAAAACTAAAGACAACAATGAAAAATATATTTATGATGCTTTTTATATTCTGGGCCTTACACAAAATTCATTAAATGTGTGGTAATTAGTTTAATGAAGCAATAAGCTTCATTTTGATAGTGATAAATGCCTTATAATTGATAAAAAGAAGGGGTAACTTATAACTACTATCAAAATGGCCCCTAACAAAGTTTTTCCTTTAATAATGCCAATTAGGCACAAAAATGTGCTTTAAAATGTAAAAATGTGGATGAATCCACATTATGGCATTCAAGATATGGCCATCTAAATTTTCAAGGCCATAAATTATTGAAATAGAAAGAAATGGTGCTTGGGTTATCATATATTTCTCTTGAGAAGAAGATTTGTGAAAGATGCACTTATGGCAAAATGCAAAGATTGCCATTTTTAAAGGCATCCGGGAGAGCTAAAGCTCTATTTGAATTTATGCATGCTGATATTTAGGGTCCTTCAAGAACCTCCACTCTTGGTGGCAAAATATATTTTCTATTGTTTGTTGATGATTTTACTTGCATGATGCGGGTTTACATTATTAAGCAAAAATTAGATGTTTTTTTAGCATTTTACTCAATTCAAAAGCCCTTGCTAAAAAATAAAGTGGGCATTTTCTCAAAATTTTAAGAACTAATCATAGGAGATAATTTACTAATTAGATATTTGTTAAATTCTATAAAGAAGATGGCATAAAAAAAAGTTTACTTTTTGATGTATACCACAACAAAATGGTGTTGGCAAAAGAAAGAATAGAACAATTATTAAGATGGCATGTACCATGCTTCATAGTAAGAATTTGCCAAAATATTTGTGGGCTAAGGCTCTTAACATAACTATTTACATTCTTAATAGATCCCTATAAAAGCTATGAAAAAAATAACTCTATATTAAGCCAGGTTTAAGAGAAATCCAAAAGTTAATCATTTCAAAATTTTTAGCTACATTGTTTATACCCACATTCCAAAAGAAAATAAAAAAAATTAGATGAGAAAGGAGAAATAACATTTTCATTAGATACGATGATGAATCAAAGGACTTTTGTCTCTGCAATCCTAAATAAAAAAAAATTAATCATTTCAAGAGATGTTATCTTTGATGAAAGAGCAGCATGGCAATGGAATGATGAAGTAACTAGAGCCACCCAATTCCTTGAAGAAGTTGAAGAAACAAGAATTAATCCAAGCCCAAACATACAACCTTCAAGTTCAAGCCAGAGTTCAAGACAAAAATATTCATCCTTAAATCCATCTCTTCCAAGAAAAATGTGACCACTACAGGATCTTTATCAAACTTATGATCGAATTAATTTCTTGTGATCCATAAAGAAGTAGCCAAAGAAAAAGCATGGAGACAAGTCATGAACAAGGAGATCAAGATGATAGAGAAAAATCACATGTGGGAGCTCACAGAGAAGCGAAGAGATAAAGCCATCATAGGCCTACAATGGATCTATAAAATAAGTACAATGAAGATGGCATAGTTCAGAAGTACAAGGTATGACTCATTGCAAAAGGATGCTCTTAACAACCAGGTGTCGACTTCAATGAACCTTTGCTCTCATAGTGCGCATGGAGATAGTGAGAATGGTTCTAACACTAGCTACACAATTGAAGCTACAAGTCTATCAATTGAATGTGAAATTAGCCTTTTGAATGGAGAAATTGAAGAAGTCTACGTGGAGCAACCATAAGGGTACAAGATTTAAGGCAAAGACGACAAGGTGTATTGCTTGAAGAAATTGCTTCATAGACTTAAGCAAGCCCCTCGCACATGGACTAGCAAAATCAATTAGTATCTTCTTGATTATGGATTTTCCAAAAGCCCAAGTGATCCATCTTTATACATGAACAAGTATGGAGATCATTTTCTCATTCTATGCTTGTATGTGGAAAATTTAATCTATACCGACACTGACACAAGGATGATGGAAGGCTTCAAGAAGATTATGATGAAAGAATATGAGATGACTAATCTTAATCTCATGAAATATTTTCTCAGAATGCAAGTTAAACAAAGTCCTAGACAAATATTTATCTCTTAAGAAAAGTACGTGGATGATCAACTAAAGAAATTTCACATGAAGGACTGCAAGCCACTGGCACAATTGATGGCATTAGGTGAAAACTTGACGAGACAAGATGAAAAAGAGAAAGTTGATGAGACAATTTACTAAAGCCTCGTGGATCATAGATTTATCTCATAAGCACAAGGCCAAATATAGTACAAGCAATCAGTATCTTTTCTAGATACATAAGTAAGCCTAACAAGGCATATTTACAAAAAAATTTTAAGATATGTCAAGTGTACAAAGACATTTAACATCTTGTACAAATCAAAGAATGACTCAAATTTAATTGGATACACCAATAGTGATTGGGTTGGCAATGTTGATAATGACAAGAACACAAGTGGGTATTTATTCTTCTTAGTCTGGACTAATCTCTTGGGCATCAAAGAAGCAAAGACAATAGCACTTTCATCAACTAAAGTGAAATACATGGCAGGGAACAAGTGCAATAGCAAAAACGGTATGGTTACGAAGAATTTTACAGGATTTGCAACAAAGCATTAATGCGCCAACCAAAATTTACTATAATAACTTGTCAACAATAGCCATGACCAAGAATCCAATAGTCCACAGCCGTATGAAGCACATCAAGATTCAATGTCACTTCATTTGAGAGCTCGTGAAGATGAAAAGGATTAAACTTGAATTTTGCATAATCGGTGAACAATTTGTAGATATTTTCACAAAGCCAATTCCAATCAAGGAATTTAACAGGTTTAGAGAAATGCATGAGGTTTATGATTTTTCTAGATTAAAAAGTAGTGTTAAAAATTGTTAATCTAAAGAAATTTGATAAAAAAATTTATCTTGATGTCAAGAAATATTTTACTAGAGTAAACTAGAAAAGTTTGCAGATATTTTACTAAAGTAAACTAGAAAACTCTATAAGGCTCTTATCTTTTGGAAAATATCTAGATTATTTTAGGAGTAGATCGACCAAGGCAACTGACTCAAGTGTTTATAAATAGGAGCATTGGCCCTGATTGTAGTTGTTAAGAAATAAAATATAATACAAAGTATCTTTCTTACCTTTTCCAAAACCACATGATAGTGCAATGGATTGATTGGTCTCCTAATACTCCTTGTAATTTCCATTTTATGAGACTTTGAATTAATATAAGAATTTATGAGCCTTTGTTGATGGGTTATATGTGCACTTTGGATGATTAGGAGTGGCCTTGGGCTTAGTGTAAATATGAAAGAATTTTTTGTTTATGCTTTGCACATGGTATAATTAGACATAAATATGATAACTATAATTGCAACAAAGGACAAATGCAACTACCAACAAACAATTTAATAAAATTAGAAATCAGTTTAATGAGGGGATGGGGCGGATATGGTTGAGCCTTACATTATTAGTGATGTAAGGGTATATGCATCTCATCCCTTAAAGAGAACTTCATCTATATAATTAGTTTTGAATGAAGATGGGTATACTTATTATCCTTTTGATCATAAAAGATTGCACTTAATTAATTAAGATGTCTTTAAAAATATTGATGAGGATTATTACCTAGCACCTAATGGCTCTTTCACATTATATGACAATTTAATCCTATATATTAATGCCACTGCTGATCCTAATTCATCTACAATAAACCTTCAGGATAATAATAGGGGGTCAACAACATCAACCTGACAGGCAACAACCTATACAACCTAATCCACAATGGCCTACTAGCATATGTGTCTTTTGAGGACACAATTTTGGGACAACAACAACAATTAAGTAATGCAATCACAACAAATGGATAATGTTTCCTAATGAATATCCTCATTTAGGTAGATGATGGTCAAAATAATGAAGCAAATTTTAGTTTTTAGGCTACTTTAAGGCTTAATTCCGTATCGTTTTAAAAGCAAGTGGACAAGGAAGGCATACAAGTATCTTCTGTGCCAGCTGGTCAGTAGCTTTCTTTAATTTAGGATATTCCCCCTGAAATTGACCTTATATCAACCTAGGATCATTTACTAATAATTCAAGGATTTAATCACTTCCTAGCTAAATGGTTTCACCAAAACTTTCCATAAGGGTGTAGACTTGGCATGCATATTCAATAACAAAATCAAAATATGATAGGTTTATATATTGTTCCTAACCTAGCAAACATGGTAGCTTCATTAGTAAAATAGACAATTTTTTTATGTGACTTTTACATTTGGCCCCTTTGTGATTAATCCAATAAATTGGTTTTTTACCTATAGATTATAGTAATGCTAGGTTATCACTTTTGTTCTCTAGATTTGGAATCACAATTCTACATAAAATGTTACAATTTTTGAGATGAATGAATTAGTTAGAAATAGGAAACAAGAAGAAAATTTCTTTCCACTAAGACAAAAAAGAATGGTTGTTCAAGAACTCCTAGATGATTATGATGCCTTTAGAAGCTTCAACTTTTGGGATTTAATATCATGCTAAGATGCACCCTAATAATGTTGTAAAGGAAGAAGATTTGGAAAGCTAATGAATTTTCACTTGGGGTTTAAGAAGTTTCTCCCACAATAGCCTTCTCTAGTGCCATAAGCATGCTTCTAAGGAATTGTCAAGGTCTTAGTTTCCCTTGGACAATTCAAAAATGTACACAGCTAATTAGGAAGCACAAACCAGATTCCCTATATGGTGGGTCTAGATGCTAAAGGACATAAAGGGTGTATTATTATGGCTTGGCAATCTAGTTTCCAAGCTCAAGTGTTATCCATGCCACCCCATTGGATTCAATGGAAAAAGGAATCTACTTTTGGTGTTACTTATTATTTGATAGCAGTATATAGACCTCATCAGCTCTAGGATAGACATTTGCTATGGGATTTTATCAAAGAGTGCCATCAAAATTATATTCCAAATTCTCAAATTCCATGGCTTTTGTTAAGTGATTTCAAACAAGTTTTGAATCAGCTGATAAAAGTAGTACTTGTCCAATTTTGCATAAAGCTTATATGTTAGATTAGTACTTTTCGACTATGGGTTTCTTCATTTGTTACCAAAGGGGCTTGGTTTACTTGCATCAATAATAGGGAGGGTTTTGACTATGTATGGGAAAGAATAAACAAGTTGATTTGTAATGAAAAATGGTCAAGTGTGTTTCCTTATTTACAAGCTTATTGTCTTTCTCTCCTTATTTCTGATTATACACTTATCTTACTCCACACTAATAGGATATATGGTTTTAAGCCTTAAAATTTTATTTTTCAAGCTTTTTAGACTATCAATCCTTAGTATGGTTCTATGGTTTAGCAAGCTTGGAATTATAATTTTTCTAGCTCTCTACCTTATAAAATTAAGCAAGTGGAATATTTGCTAAATTATGATGAATTAGTCTAGGCACAGAAAACAAGATAATTGTGGCTCATAAATGAAGATTGTAATACAAGATATTTTCATTATGGTTGTCAAACTCACGAGTAAACTCATAAACTCACACGGGTTCAAGAGTTTGCTACACTCAACTGAGTAAGTAAACTTAGACACTCAAACTCAATCCTTTCAAATTCATAGTTAAATTGGTCAAACTCGATTAAATTTGGTAGACTTTAAACCTGGTCGAGTTTATCGAGTTTAGAACATAATTATTTTGAGCTACAAAAAGTGAAAAAGTCAATGAAAACTTGGATCCTTAATGCTAGCCCATATGTCCAAGTTTCAAATAGGAAAAAAACCACAATTAAACTAATTGATATAAAAAGTCAAAAATAAATAAATCAAAGTTTTTTTCTAGTTAGATTTTTGGTATTCCTATAATCCTAATCCCATTCAACTACTCTTTATTTCTTAAAACCTTTTATTTTTCTCATGAAGCAAGCTTCCAAACTTTGAATACCATAGACAATTTTGTTGAAAGTTTTGGCCTTCTTCCCTTGGGCATGGAGCAATAGTGCAATACTAACACAATCATTATTTTTAATATTCTAAGCTAAAGTATGCTCTAAGTTTTCTTTTTATGGTCTCATTTTAGATAATAACTTTTTGTATTTTCTTTGGATTTGTTTCTTCTTTATCTTTTACCTTATTATCCAGTTTTGAAAAAAATGATTTTGTAAAGTAGATGTTACCAAAGCCATATTTTTCAAGGCAAATGCCTATGGATTTGATTGTTGTGTGAATGTTACTATAACATTTTGTGAAGTAAATGTTACCATATGGGTTTGAGACAAACATGAGTGGTTGTGACATATGGATTTGATTGTTTTGAGAAACAAAAAGACTAAAGAATATTAGGATTTGAAAATTGAAACTATCCAAAGCCAACTCTTGGAAACTATATAACATGATTTTAATTGTTAACCCGATTCAACAGGGAAGAACTAAAAATTATGATTTTAATTGTCTATATTCTTTAATTTTGATGATCATCTATTGAGGAATTACATTGTTGTTTTTGCATGTTTAAGATTGCCTTAATTAGTTTGATCCAATTCAATAATATTATGTATATCTTTTGAAATTATTGTAGATTTCTCTCTAACTGAAATATGTCAATATCTGGCACTAGAAAAATTACAAAAAGAAAGAAAAATGCACCTTGAAATAGGTCAAATGTTGGAGGGGAACATGGAATTGACATTGATTGTAATCACCAAAAGATGAAGTGTAAATATTGCAATAAAGTATTTTGTGAAGGAATTTATGGATTTAAACATCATTTAGCTAATAGTAGAGTGGACTCTTCACCTTGTCCAAGTGTTCCTGATAATATTAAAGTTATGATGTTAAAGACTATTACAGAAATGAAGGTAGCATCAATGAAAAAAAGGCAGATGTTTGATATCGAAAATAGTTAAGATGATTGTTCATGAGCTTTTAACAAAGGAAAAGGTATCAAGCTTCAAGTTACAAGTATTTAATCAACCATTAATCAAATGTTCAAAAAGAACTTTAGAGAATTAAATCAACAAGTGTCTCATTTTTTTTACATAAGTATTATCTCTTTTGACTATGTAAAAAATCCTGAGTTTGAAAAATATGTGAGATGATTGAGAGATATGGCATTGGATATAAACCCCCATCTTATCATGAGATTGGAGAAAAGTACTTGAAATAAGAAGTGGAGCATACTTATAACTTTCTTGAGGACGACAAGATTGAATGGAAAATTTATACCATTATGTCTGATGGATGAACTAATAAGAAAAGATGTTCTATTTGCAATTTTTTGGTAAATAATCCATAAGGAACAGTGCTCTTGCATTCGGTGAACACATTTGACATTTCTAAAACTTCTGAGAAAGCTTTAAAGATGTTAGATAAAGTTGTAAAATAGTAATAGAAGAAAAAAATAGTGTAAGTTATTATTGACAACGCTGTCAACTACAAAGTAACTAGAGAGAAGTTAAAGGATAAAAGAAAACATTTGTATTGGACACCATATGCTGCCCATTGTATCGATTTAATGTCAAAGGACTTTGAGAAAAAAATAAAGCATCATCAAGAGACCATTGCAAAAGGAAGAAAATTAATTTATATCTATGGCAGAACATTACTAATTAGCATTTTGAGAAACTTTACAAAAGAAAGAGACTTGATTAGGCCAACTGTAACTCAATTTGCCATTGCATATATAACTTTCACATGTCTTTGTGAACTAAAAAGGGGCTTAATTACTATTTTCAACTCCTCTGAGTGAAAGTCCAGCAAGTTTGCTTTTATCAAGGATTAGTTGAAAACATTGTTTCAAAAGTCACCAAATGTCTTAAGGTTGCTTGTCCTCTCATGAAAGTTCTAAAGTTAATAGATTCTAATGAATAACCAGCCACAGGATTCATATATAAGGAGATGAATCATGCAAAAGAAAAGATATGAGCCAATCTCAACGATGATAAGCAAAGGTAAGAAAATAATTTTAATTTTATATTAATTTTTCTATATATGTCCATTGATAATAATTTAATTTGAAATTATTCATTCTTAGATACAAAGCCATATTGAATATTATTAATAAGAGATGTGTTTCTTAGCTCCACAGGCCCTTGCATGCAATAGGTTATTACCTTAACTCTCATTATCATTGTAGTCCCAATTTTAAAGGTGATTATTATGAAGTTAAAAAGGAATTTTATTGTTGCTTAGAAAGAATAGTGAAAGACCCTGTAGAGAGAAGTAAAATCAATATCCAAGTTATATCTTTCAAGAGTATCAAAGATTTATTTGAATTGATTTGTAATAGTAAATCGAGAAAAAATACCCCCTACTGAATGGTGGGATGCTTATGGAGATAACTATCCAAAATTAAAAAGTCTTAATATTCAAATGCTTAATTTGACTTGTAGTTCGTCTGGATGTGAGCGTAATTGGAATGCTTTTGAAATGGTAAGTTCAACAAATTTTTTTAAACTTATTTAACTTATTAACTATTAAAAATTCTTATCTTTTAAACTTTAATGTTTTTTGCTTTTGTTTAATTTAGGTTCATACAAAATGAAGAAATCATTTGTATATATAAAAAAAGAAAAAAGATGAATGATTTAGTATATGTAATGTGCAACTTGAAACTAAGAAACAAGCATGCACCCAATAAGTGTAGAATTTGATTTTGAGTGGATAACTAAAGATGTTAATGAAACTACTAGAAACCTTTATCATGAGGATAAGACTGATAATCAAGAAATTAATATGCTTGATGTGCAAGGTCTTGAGCCCGATGTAAGTTCAAAAGATATAGCATTAGATGAATTTGATGATTATTCTATTTTTGGAAGTGAAAGTGCTAATAAATATGATGATGAAAAAGATAATGGTGGTCATCTAAAACCATTTGATAACTTTTACTAATTGTTGTGGCTCTTGTTGATGATGAATTTTTTATAATATTGAGATGATTTTAATACTAACTTATAATTATTATATTGCTACTTTCTTATATCATGATTCTTATTAAATTTTAGTAATTTTCTATGAATTTATGGGCATTTTATATTTTTACACGTCCATATATGATATTTTTATTAAATATCTATCATAATGACTAAACTTGACTGATTTTATGAGTCAAGTTTGCAAGGCTTTACGAGTTTAAGTAAAATCATGAGTTTAACAATCATGATTTTCATAATATGGTTAATAAAAGAAAAACTAAAACTAGAGTCACTTGTATTCAAGATGATCAAGGCAATGAGGTTAAGGACGTTGATATCATTAATTATATTACTATCCAACACTTTCGAAGATTATTTCATCATCAGTCTTAGTTTAATGCATGTGTGGATTTTTTAGAGCAAGTGAACATCTCTGAACTTTTAGATGACCATAAGGCTATACTTAATTTGCCTTTTATTAAAATGGACAATGAACAAGCAGTTAGTGAAACACATTCAGACATAGTCCTTGGACCTAAGGTTGTTAAAATTGCGATCCTACTTGTAAGATTGCACAGTTTTGTAATTCCACCCCTATTTCATGCTACCTCACCTGCTGCCTCTCTCTTTAGTGTGATTGATGTGCTTAAAGTGGAGGATTGGTGTAATTAGTAGGATCACATGATCCTACCGAGTTGCATGATCCCAGTTAGGAAGGAGATGGGAAGTGGGCTTTTCTCAAATTGGGCCAAAATTTTTATTTTTTAGTTTTTTACTTGAAAAATAGTATAAACGAAATTATAATCAAATCTCTAACCTAAGTTTCCTTTTAACATCCTTTGACTTCAACAATCATCTTTTGTGTTAGGTCCCATAAATCAAGAGTTAAACATAAATAACAATGGGATCTTGCCTTTATTTCTTTAGGAGAATATGTATACACCTTATTACGGTTCTATTTTCTTGAAAAGATAATGCAGTAAATCAATATATTGAATCAATGTTATGCAGATTGTGAGATATATCAAAATTGATTATTGAATAGCAAAATGTAAAAGAGCAGGAGAAAAAGTAAGCAAGACCATAATTTTGAAAGAGGTTCAACTTCACCTGAAATCGCAGATGAAGTTTACTCCACTTAGATAATTCTCAATTGAATCACCACTACAATTAAAAGAAAAATAATAGGATTGCCAGCTCCTAAACTGTCAGTACAATATACACAAGAATTTACAAGGATCTTGCTAATCTAGAAAATTTAACATAGGCTTTTCTAAACCTAAATAAAATTTCTAAATCCCTAGAAATCTCAAGAATAAAAGAAACGAGATCAAGATAGGAATGCAATACCAAATTGAGAAATAATCTCAATTATCCTTTATGAAATCTGCATGACTTGATCTTCAATTAATTTGATTAAAAAAAAGAAAGAGGAAGAAGATAATCTTATAAAACATTGAGACTTCTTGATTTTTACAGTTGAGAGAGAAAGAATAAGATGTTATCATGTGAAGTCCGAAGGTGGTTGAGGCTATTTATAATTGTTATAATTGACTCTAACAGAATAACTAACTTTCAGTTCATGAATCGATTCAGAGTGATTACAACTATTTTCTATTTATGAATCGATTTGTGAACCGATTCATATATGAAGTACATGAAGAACATTTTTGACCGAATCGGTTCATGAACTGAATCATAGCATATTGAATTAAGAATTGAATCAATTCAACTCAAAATCTCAGCATTCAGTAAAAAGAATTTTTCAAAAACTTACTTCACAAATCGATTAATGAATTGATTCTGATATGATTTTCACAAGTTCTTCTAGGAATCGATTCTTTAAATAAAAAAAGTTTTTCAAAATCTATACTTATGAAAAATCATTTAATAGCTTATTTGAAAAATATCTAATTTTTCCTCCCTTGAAATGGCTTATTCTTCCTCAAAATATCAGTTAAAAATATTTAAAGTTATGAAGATTAAATTGCTTAGAATTTATTTATAAAAGATCCTCAAAAAAATAAAGTCCTAAATCTAAATTTGGATCTCTTGAATCACGAATTTTGAATCTATAAAACACATAATAGATACTAAAGCATATTGTTAGATCTAAAACTTGTTTATAAACTAAAATTATTTTTTAACATTAAAACCAAGGAAAGTGTGTGACTAAGGTGATCTAGGCTAACAATTTGCTTCAAGGCTGCTCTATAATTGAAGGGCTTTAATGCTTTAGTCTTGATTGTGTGACAATGGCATTGATTCCAACAAGGCCTAGTGATAGTAGTTTCTATCGAGCTAAGTTGCATGATAGCTTATTGGTTAGTGTCGATCTCCAACTCAAAAAAGTGGACTATTACTGATAAGTGATAATGCTATATGTTTTTATTTTTTTAATTAAATGAACTTTAATTTGTATTATTTAAAAGTCAAACCATTTCACAATGTAAAATGGCTTTTGTATTTTGTGAAGTTTACCTGGTGTGTAGACCTAACCACTAAATGTGTGGTTTGTCTTTTTTTATAGTGAATTACTTATTTATAATGATTTTATATTATTGTACTTTGTAGTAAATTAAACTTTTATAAATTTATAATGATTGGAAATTTTAATAAGGGTGTTGAATTAATATTTTATAATATTGTGAAAATTTTTATAGATAACTTCCTCAAGTTCAAGGCCTAACTTAAAAAGAAAAAATGTTGGTGCAAATAGGAGTGATGTGAGTTAGGAACATTGTATTGAAGTTGATGATTGTGCTAAAAAAGTTAGATGCAAATATTATGATAAAACAATAACTAAGGTGCTTATACACTAAAATGTCATTTGGTTGGTAGTCATATGGATACAAGTTTTTGTCTAAATGTGCCTAATGAAGTTAAGATTAAAATAATAGAACATATGTTAAAGTTAATGGAAATTGCATCTAAGAAAAAAACAAGGGTTCTTTAGAAGTGATAGTAGTAGCAATGATGTTGGGAATAATGTATCTGTTGGAGGAGGCAATGAAAATATTCAAAAAGGATCATTTTTGCAAAAACCCACTCCTAATGTAAGAAAAACTGAGTCTAAAATTAATCAAATGTTTAAAAAGATTTAAAGGAGTAAGTATGTTAAAAAATATCTAAGTTTTTCTACACTAGTGTTATGCCATTCAATTGTGTGAAAATTCTAGAATTGGTAAAGATCTGTCAATTAATTGAATAATATAGAATTAGGTTGAAGTTACCATGAGATTAGGAAAAATACTTAATTCAAGAGGTTACCCACACAATGAAGTTAGTTGGGGAACATAAAGAGAAATAGAGAAAAATAGGTTGCTTTATCATGTCAAATGATTGGACAAACAAACAAAGGCGATCCAAATGCAATTTTTTTTGTTAATAGCCCAAAAAGGACAATATTTTTATCTTTAGTTAATACATTTGATTTTTCAAAAAATAACTAATAAGGCACTTGAGATTCTTGATGACATTGCTAAAAACATAAGTAAGGAGAATGTTGTACTAGTGATCACTAATAATGCTGTAAATTACAAGGCTATAGGCAAATGCTAATGGAGAAAGGAAGACTACTTTCTAGACATCTTGTGATGTTTATTGTATTGATATGATGTTGGAGGATTTTGAGAAAAAATTAAAAATTCATTGCCTAACAATTGCTAAAGCTAAAAAGATTACAACAAATATTAATGCAAGGATCATGGTTATTGGAATGTTGAAGCACTTTACAAAAGGTATGTTAGGAAAATTAGATCAAAAGAATTAAGTATGTGCAATAAAATTTTAAAATTTCTTCTTATGCCCAGATCATGTTGTTTATAAATTAATTCATAAAGTTTTGTATAATTCAAATAAACTTAAAAGTAATGACTTAAATTATACCTTCTCAAGAGTTTTCTTTGAATCCCTAATCTTCAAAATCAAATTTGATTTCCAAGTAATTCCATAAACTCTCCAACAAGTCGTAACATCAAGTCTTTTGAATTGTCTTCGAACAAATCCTTTAGATTTGATCTCCAATACTAATGGTGATCCACATGAACCAATTAGATACAAAGCCTCCACCAATATTTACACAATAGGTAGAGTAGGAAAATTAACTCCTTAGCGTAAGAGGTGCTAGCTCTCTAGTGAATCACTAATTCACTTGACTACGATTGGTTGTTTGAATTCAAAGAAGAAAAGAGAAAAGATATCATACTATAAGAGTTTTGGCACACAACACATGTGCTAGAGTTTCATACTTGTTTGTTGTGTTATTATGTTAAAGGGTTGGCATCCTTCCTCTTTAAATAGAAGATATTAGAGCACAAGAAAGAGTAAGAAGCAAGCATAAATGGTGCACTAGCTAAGGTTTAACAAGCTTGTACTGTCCATTTCTCCAAGTAGTTGGGCTCTATGGCTAGGGTTAATACTTTAAGTTTGTGTGCTATCCTCTTGGCCCAAGGAGTCTGTACTCCTTGCTTAAGTCATAATCAATCTAAACTCACTAACCTTCATGTAGCCTTCTTTTGTGTCCAATAAGCCTAAACTCCTTTCTTAGGTTACTATGAGTTTAAACCTAATAACTCTCTTATGCAATCATTAAATAATTTGAATTAAGACAACCTTCTACATTCCTCTAGTTATGATCTCCTCCACAGTTGATATGAATGTTCTTACAACATTTAAATATTAACATTAAAAATTTGCTAATATTTAATAATTGTAATCTCTATCTGAATTATTAAATCATTGATTAATTAACACTTTTAATTACATTAGCATATTTAATTAATAATTTCAAATTTCCAAGATTTTCACTAATTTAACACTTGAATTCAATACATTTTACATTTTAACTTTTCCTTTGATTTTGGATCAAATAGATTTTATTATGTATAACCCATTAAGTTTTCATGCATGTTAGTAATGAATTTATTTATAAGCTTAATTGAATTAAAGCTCTTTTTAATTCAAAGATAATTTTCTTAAATTATTCAAATAAATTCATAGATCATGATTGACTTCTAGCAAAATGTCATAACCACCTAAATAATAGGAATAGATTTTTGAAAATTAAAACTATTCATGACAAGGTGTTTATGTGTAATTCAATCCCTTTATCTCTTAATATTCAAATTGGACTTAGAATATAGTTAAAGTGTCAACCCTAATTTGAATATCCAATTATAGGTGCATGTCTAGCTATATGTTATCTTTTAATTGATTATACATAAAACTCCTTTTATGTATCATTAATATAGAAGCCTATGATTTTGATCATGGCACAAATGTCGATACACCTTTTAAATATCTTTCTTTATTATCAAGGAGGATGAATTGTTTCTTGATCAATCACTATCTTTATGTGTTTTGTAGTGCACCCAACTATCATTACTATGTACTCTTTGAGAATGCAAGTCTAGAATAATATCAAAGCACATAACTCCATGCTAAACCTTTTTAGTAATTTGTCTATGTATGTGGATTGGGAAAGGCCAAGAACCCTTCTAATTCTATCCTTATAGTTCTTCATGCCTAAAATGTAACTTGCTTCTCCCAAATCCTTCATGATAATGTTTTAGACATTCATAATTTAACAAATTGTAACATGGGAATGTCATTTTCTATAAGCAATATGCCATCAACATACAATAATAGAAATACAAATACACTCCTATTGACTTTCTTGTATACACACAGTTCATTAGCACTTTTGATGAAGTCAAACAATTTGACTGCTTCATCAAAATGGATGTTCTAACTCTGTGAAGCTTACTTTAGTCCATATATGGACCTTTGTAGCTTGCATACCTTATGGATTCAATCTTAGAGAAAAACCTTTTAGGTTATATCATATATACATCTTCTTTCAGGTTTCCATTAAGGAAAGTTGTTTTAACATCTATTTACCAAATCTCATAGTTATAGCATGCAACTATTACAAGTAAAATCCTAATTAACTTCAACATGGCAATTGGTAAAAAAGTTTCCTTATAGTCAGTACCTTGTACTTATCTATGACCATTTGCCACCAACCTAACCTTTTAGGTTTATTTTTCCCCTCAAGATCACTTGCACTTAATGGGTTTTATTCCTTCGAGTGGAGTGACCAAGTCTCATACTTGATTTTCATGCATTGAATCCATTTCATATTTCATGGCTTCTTATCACTTCAAGGAGTCAATATCTGATATTGCTTAACTAGTAGGTTCATTATCTTGAATAATTGTTACATTATTCACTTGTGTAAGGAGAAAACCATCCATATCTTTCATGTTCTTGGCATTCCCTACTAGATCTTTGGAGTATAGGTGTACTTTAAGCTTGATTACCTGTCTGAATGTGATACTTAATTAGGCTTATCCTTAACCTTGTGATATACTTTATTTTATAGTTCCTAATTCTCTTCATGTTGAACTTTATCCCCACTAACCTTTTCAAAGATAAACTCCCTTTCTAAAAAGGTAACATTTGTTGAGACAAAAACCTTTTGCTCAGTATAGTAGTAAAAATAGTAACCCCTTATTTCTTTAAGGTATCCCACAAATAAGCATTTATCATTTTTTAGATCCTAGTTTATTTGTGATGATCCACTTCACATAAGTAAAACATCCTCAAGTCTTCAAGTATGAAAGATTTTTCTTTTTCCTAAACTATAGCTCATATGATGCCTTATCATAAGACTTTGATGAGACTTAATTAAAGATATATGTAGTAGGTTTTAAACTATAGCCCTAGACCATACTATTTCAAGCAAAGTATAATTTCTTCATTCTAAAACATCATTTGTTTGCAACATTATAGGTGGAGTCCATTGTGTTAGAATCCCAAACTCCTTTAAAAAATCTATGAATTCCTGGCTTAAGTATTCTCTACCTCGATCAAATCTAAGTGTCTTAATATTTTTTCCAATTTTTTTCTTCTTCATTTTTTAATTCTTTAAACTTTTTAAAAGCTTCAAACTTGTATTTCATCAAAGATGTGTACCTATAGCTAGAATAGTCATTGGTAAAGGTGATTAAGTAGTAACATGCACCTCTTGCAGGAGTAGTCATTGGACTACATACATCACTATGTATAAACTTAGCACTTCTTTGGTAAGTCCACCCTTTCCAGTAAAGGGTTTCTTAGTCATTTTTCCAATGAGACATGACTCATAAGGTTCATATAATTTGTAATAATATGGATCTAAGTATCCATTTTTATATGGTCAAGTTTATAATGCCAAAGATAGGATGGACTGATAGATTCATTAAACTTTGGTTTCTTATTTTGGATAGTTAAGATATCTTATCTTAATTTTAGAATATACAATCCATTAACAAGTTTGCCATTACCATAGAACATGTTAGCATGTGAAAAAGAATAACTTTTATTCTTGAATGTAAAAGAAAATCCTTCTTGGTCTAAACAAGAAACAAAAATCATATTCTTAGAAATTGTAGGAACATAATAACATTTATTTTGTTCTAAAACTAAGCCTTATGCCAACAGTAGCAATTTTTCCTTCATTCCTAACTCATAAGTCCACTTCTCCTTTTTAGAGCTTTCTACTATTTCTTAGTCTCTGCACATCATTACAAAGGTTTAAGCCACAAATGGTATCTAATACCCAAGAATTAATGGAACAATAAGACAAGTTTATCTCTATTACAAAGACATTTTTACCTGAAATAAAAGCTTCTCTAAGCTTCTTCTACTTTATAGTTTTGAGATAAGCTTTACAATTTCATCTCCAATAGCCTTCTACTCCATAATAATAGTATATGCCTTTAGGAGCAATCTTTTTTCCCTTCTTTTGTGCTTTTCCTTTAGATTTATTAGCCTTAGCCTTAGAACCCATTATGGGTTTCTTCTTCTTTCTCTTCTTGGACTTTGAAAAGGTACTAAGCATTTGTATAGGCTGTTTTTTCTTGAAAGTCATTTTAATAGTCTTAAGCATATTGAATAACTCTACAAGAGAGGACTCTATCTTATTCATGAAGAAATTCATGACAAATTTCCCCTATGAATCAAGAAAGAGATGCAATATGATGTTTGTTGTATGATCATTGTCAATCAAATGATTGAATTAGGCCAATCGCTCTATAAGCCTGATCATATATAACACATGAGTTACAACAAATGGTCCTCCGACCATCTTGCAGTTGAATAATTCATGACATATTTGGTATCTCTCAATATAAGCATGCCCTTTATATAGCTTTGACAAATGCAAAATCATTTTAGAGGGAGTCAAATTTTCATGCTATTTTTGAAATTTAGGAGACGTCAAAGCTAGCATCACATATAGTGTTTGTTCAGTATCTTCCTAATGTTTCTAATAAGTAGCAAAGTCAAAACTTACATACTCATTCGAATCTTCAAATGGAGGTATAAGAGGATCCTTCTCAATAATATAGGCTATCCTTTCCTGCTTAATAGCAATCTTCAAGTTTCATAACTAGTTCATGTAATGTGGATCGATTAGCTTATTATCACTCAGAATATTTCTTGTGGAAATGTTACTTATCATTGTAACTAACTTCAATAAGAATATAGCAGATTAATATCTAAGTATGATATTTAATTTTATATAGAGTTTAATAAAATAACTCTCACTATTTTTTTTTTCAATTCTAATGACCCTCTATCTTATAATCGAATTATCACATTGGATGGTAATCTTAAAGGGTTAGAATCTCTATTTATTTTATTTGATCTTGATGGAGGCTAAGGAAACCAAGTAAATTAGACTACGTAAAAACTTAACTTGTTAATTACATCTCAATGTAACTCTTAGTCATTAGGCTAATAACTTTTTATTATTTATTATCCATTACCTCAAATATTATTAACAACTATTTTTTCATGAGGTTCAAGTTGAAACCTAATTAAACCCAAACATTGTATAATCTTGATAGTGGCCATCCAAACGATCCATGTTTGCTAAGTTGGAACTATCAAACAAGAACATCATCATGTTCTAATAACAATAAGAAGATTGATGTAGTGTAACCTTAACAGAAGTCAATAATTTATCACAAAATTAATCTCTAATTATCATTATTTGATGGGTGGCAATTAATCATGTTCTTAATATGCAACTTAAATTAGTGAGGGATCTTCTAATTAGTTTGGGGCTAAGCTATTTGAAAGTCTCATGTATGCTATGCCTACATTTACTAGTCTATGTTATACATACAACAAGTAGCCTATGTCATACACACATCATATTCATAACACAATATAAATCACATTCATGCATGAGATATATAGGATGATTATGGATGAATTTAAAATTATTTCCCTTTAGTCCTAAAAGGGAAAAAATCTACAAAATAAGCCTCTTATCTCCACAAGCCACTCATCATCACACCTTAGGTGCATTTTTTTTTAACAACTTCCAAAATAAAATAAAATTCTTTAATTATATCCTATGTAACTATTAAATTATATGGAAGATACCTTGAGCTAAAAGAAAGAAAGGTAGGATACATAAGCCCTATTAATAAACATCGAATAATATAATATATATTCATAAATACCTTTAGTCCATAATCATCCTTTCATACATACAAGTATATGTAAAATATATAAAACAAGAAAGCATAGAATATTAACTGTTTGATTTAAATGATGTCATGCATGTTTCAAGTTATCTAAGTAACTTTTAATTCAGGTAAGTTGATTAATTTGATTTCATCATCAAAATATCACAATACATATTTTGGAAATTAATTTTGATTAATTTCAAAATCAATCAATTAGTCCAATAGAGCATACTTTTTAAAACTTTGGAATAAAGTAAGTAAATAAAAGGAAAGTTTTTCTAAAACTATTTCTAAATGATATTGATATTCAAAATGGATCCAAAGTTAAGGAAAGTTTTCATGATTACAAAAACATAATTAGGGTAAGTTTTTCTTAAAATTGATTGTGATTGCAATTAATTTTCTAAATTGTATTTGTGGAATTAAGACATAAAGGTTGATTGGCTATCTTCAAAACCAATCAAGGCAACCAAAACAACCCTACGTGGTGGCCAAAAATTCATCCAGCCATGTTAGTCCAACCAACTGACTGGTTTGGCCAATAGGCTGGTCGGTCCAGCTACCAAGTTTAGCTAGAAGGCTGGTTATACCAGCTACCATGTTTAACTAACAGGCTGCAATGGTTGCTCTAGGCTACTATGGTAGCCAACCAACTTCCTTTCTAGTGTATTTTTTCACCCAAATTGTAAATCCAATCTATATTGGTTTTGAAGTTTTTAAGAAGAAAAATTCTACACATTGAATCAAACTTTTTAATCATATAAAACCAAATTATAACATACATATAATTATTGCCATAGCAATCAAATCTTTAATCATGAATTGAAAGAAACAATATAGGTATTGATAACACTCTTAGGAGAATTAGATCACAAGCATAAAGTTTGTGCAGAAAAAATTTTAAAATTTTTCCCTAAACCTAAATCATGTTGTTTGTATAAAAATTTTGTATAATTCAAATGAGCTTAAAAGTAATTATTTGAATTATACCTTCTTGAAAGTTGTTCTTGGAATCCCTGGTCTTTAATTTCAAATTTGATCTTCAAGCAAATTCACAAACTCTCTAACAAGTCTTAAGATCAAAACTTTTGGATTGTCTTCAGGTAACTCCTTCAGATTTTATCTCCAATACTAATGGTAATTCACACAAACCAATTAGATACAAAGCCTCCACAAATATTCATACAATAAGAAGAGTAGGAAAATAAAAATCCTTAGTTTAAGAAGTGCTAGCTCTCTAATGAATCGCAAATTCACTTAGTTAAGGTTGGTGTTTGAATGAAAAGCGTATCAAAGAAAAGAGGTAACATTAGAAGAGTTTTGGTCGCACAACACATATGCTAGAGTTTCACACTTGTGCATTGTGTTGTCATATTAAAAGGTTGACATTTTCCCTTTTTAAATAGAAGAGATTTGAGCATAAGCAAAAGTAGAGAGCACGCATGAGCGGTGCACAAGCTAGGTTTTTCCTTACTTGTGCCATCCACTTCTCTAAGTGGTTGGGTTGCATAACTAGGGTTATTACTTAATGCTTATGTGTTGCCCTCTTAGCCCAATAAGTCCATACTCCTTGTTTACGTCACAATAAGTCCAAACTCATTAACCCTCATACAACCTCTTTTTGTGTCTGATAATCCTAAACTCCTTTCTTAGGCTACTATGAGTCCAAACTCATAAACTCTCTTATGCAATTATAAAATAATTCTCAAATTATTATAATTCATTAATTAAGACAATTGTCTAAGTGAAGACCATTCTTCTGTTTATGATTTCCTCCAGAGTTAAGATGAATGTTTCTACAACATTCAAATATCAATATTGGAAATTTGTTGATATTTAATAATTATAATCTTTATTTGAATTATCAAATTATTGATTAATTAACACTTCTAATCATATTAGAATACTTAATTAATCATTTCAAATTTTTAAGATGTTCACTAATTCAACAATTGAATTCAAAACATTTTGAACTTTTCCTTTGACTTTGGATCATAGTGATTTTATTACGTGTAATCCATTAGGTTTCCATACATATTGACAATGAATTTATTTACAAGTTACTACAAGCTTAATTAAATTAAAACTCTTTTGAATTCAAACACAATTTCCCTAATTTGATCAAATAAATTTATAGATCATGACTGCCTTCTTACAAAGCATCATAACCACTCAAATGCCAAGAATAGATTTTTGAAAATCAAAACCTTTTGTGACAAGGTGTTAATATATAACTCAATCTTTTCTTCTTTTGACCTTCAAATTAGACTTAGGGTATGGTTCAAGTTCAACCCTAATTCAAACATCCAATTACAGGTGCATGTCCAACTATATGATATCTCTTAATTGATTATACACATAATCCTTTTTATGTATCATCAATATAAAGGCCTGTGATTTTGATCATAGCACCAGTGTCAAAATATCTGATAACTCTATGGAAATAGAGTTATCTTGATAATTTCTAGACTTAAATTGTTGAAGTTTGAGAGTAATTTTTATAAGTCAATCT
>JANHAO010004122.1:0-24766 GCA_026873985.1 Saraca asoca
GATTCCCAGGAAATATGATTCCCAGGAAACATGATTCCCAGGAATGAAAAAAAAATCTGTGTACCAAACGCCCCCTAAGGGTAAATAAAGCATGCAGTTGAAATTCCCTTCATATCTAGTAATTCACATTATCATGTGCCCAAAGATTTTACCTCCTCCTCCTATTTCAGTTTATTTGAATTCCTTGTTTTCTTAATACTCAATCCTATAACCTGAATTGTTAATTTTTTTGTGTTATGTTTGCAAGTGAGCTATCTATCTTCAAGAAATTCTTTTAATCTGATTTGGTTTTGAGGCTACTTGATGCATATTAAGTTTTTTTTTCCAACCATTTTGTCGTCATTCTTGTGTATATTTCTTCATACATGCATGTCTATTTGAGGTATGTTCCTTTTAAGGATTAGGTATTCATTATCTATGAGATCATGAGGTGTACTAGAGCTATATTAGAAGTTAAGTTGTCAGGGTCATCTTGACTTATTGTTGCTGTCAATTGATGATTTTGCATTTCAATACTCATTTTATTTTCTTATAACGATCATGCCTATGGGAGGTATGATTCTTTAAGGATTAGGTATTCATTATCTATGAGATCCGGAGGTCTGCTAGAGCTGAATTAGAAGATGTTTAGTTGTTGGGGTCATCTTGACTTATTATTGCTGTCGATTGATGATTTTGTATTTCAATACTCATTTTATGTTCTTATAATGATGAATTTTACTTGATAATTCTTTTTAATGAACTTTCTGGAAGATTTTAGATAACTTTTTGTTTCATTTTCAGTCAGTATTTATTCATCCCATCTTTGCATTGGCAGATCAAAAAGTCAATCACTGTTGGTGTAATTGGCCTTCCCAATGTTGGTAAAAGTAGTCTCATTAATAGCCTAAAGAGATGCCATGTTGTCAATGTTGGTGCAACTCCTGGGCTGACAAGATCATTGCAAGAGGTTCAGTTAGACAAAAATGTGAAGTTGCTGGACTGTCCTGGTGTTGTTATGCTTAAATCTCAAGAAAATGACGCATCTATAGCCTTACGGAATTGCAAGAGGATTGAGAAGCTTGATGATCCAGTTAGCCCAGGTAGGTGAAGGCATTTATTTATCTTGACTGATTGGTCTTCAAAACTTAATTAGAATTAGAATATTAATTATTTTATTTATATTTTGTATAAGCTTGTAGCTAATTCTTTAATATATGTTATTGATCTTAGTTTGATGCCTACTATTCTCTATCTTTCTCTCTTGATACATGTTTAATGGCTTTTTTGGGGGTGTGTGGGTGAAATGCTGGGTTCTGTACTTGAGTTATTGTAGGTATTTAACAAAGTTTTATTAATATGATAAATACTAGCATTTTGAACTCTTGCATTTGAAGGTCATCTGATCATGTATTTATGAGAGAATCACTGTAATGTATCTACAAGTTGAGTTATTTTTCTCCTGGAATGGAGGTGCTCATTCTTTCTAGTTCATTTGGATAACAGTGAAGGAAATTCTCAAGCTTTGTCCAGCTAGACTGTTGGTAACTCTCTATAAGATCCCAAACTTTGATTCAGTTGACGACTTTCTACAGAAGGTCGCTTCAGTTAGGGGCAAGCTCAAAAAGGGTGGAATAGTTGATGTTGAAGCTGCTGCAAGAATTATTCTTCATGACTGGAATGAGGGTATGCATATATGGGGTTTACTTATACACAAGCAAAAGCTCAAACCAAAAGAAGCTGAAAGTGTTTTTTTACATGTTTAAGGTAATTATCTACTTTCATGTTTCAGGTAAAATTCCATATTATACTATGCCCCCAGTTAGGAATCAAGGAGAACCTTCAGAAGCCAAGATAGTTTCTGAATTTGCAAAAGAATTTAACATTGATGAAGTCTACAATAGTGAATCATTCATTGGAAGCCTTAAATCTGCTGATGATCTCAACCCTGTTGAAGTTCCTTCGAGTTGCCCTCTCAACTTTGATGAGAAGATGTTAGAGGTTTGTTATCTGGCACCTTTTAGAAGTTCCTTCAAATTGACTTCTCTATGATTAGACCTTGAATTGGAATAGATGATTGTCTATAAAGCTTACTTTGCTTGCAGAATTTATCTCCTTTAGTGTCTCAGCCGGTTACTTGGGAATCGTAATTATTCCATTTCTCTATGTTAGCAATGTATAGCATCAAATAGGATCATTTTCTTCTCTAGACATTTTACTTTTTTTATTATGTGGGAATTATAATTAATTCCAGTTATCTACTTTTATTCAAGTTGAGGGAATGGAACCTTTATATTTTACTCTGGATGTGAAGAGATCTCTTCAAAATGCTTTAGGAAGGAACTTGAGGGTTTATCTTTGTCACGGACTCATAGTTTAAATCCATTTCAATTTAATCAAAGAAACCATCTCTTTCAAATTTATGTTTGGCAGGATGACATGCAGCCTGGACCATCCAATCAAGGTGGAGAAAATCCTGAAAACATGGCAGATGATAATGTTGACGAGTCTATGGAATCTGAAGATCACAACAGCAAGAACAAGGGGAAAACTGCTGCTACCCAGCAAAATGAGAAATTATATGTAGCAGAGGGCATACTTAATACAAAGCTCAGGAGAGCGGAGAAGAAGAGGAGGAAAAAGGCTAATAAAACCTCATCTGATGCCATGGATGATGATTATGACTTCAAAGTTGATTACTTCCAAAAGGGAACTGCAATGGATGCCAATGATGGGAGTGAGGGTAAGGATGACGACAATCAATTGAATAACGAGGTGCCCATGTCTGGTATTCAGGAATGAATGATGGGAAAGTTGACCAGCCTAGACTTGAGTCTTGGGCAAGAAACTGCAGAGCTTTGAAGCATTTTGTATTTGTTTATTTTCAGTATTTTGGCAACATGCAAAAGGAGTTCACATCAGTACTGACAAAATTTTGGTAGCAAACTCCTCTTTGGTAACTTAATTCCCATATCAATGAAATTTCAGTCTTGTTATCTTGTTCTGAGAGTTTATAAATAGTAAGTCATATACAGATTCAATCAAAGTAATGTTTTTAGTTACATCTGAATATGAAAATTTTAACGCATTGGCTTACTTTGAATTCCACTACTTCATAGAAATAGCGGTGGAATCGTATTCATTTGTAAGCCTGATTATTTTATCTGATGAATGAGGGACCGAACCGTGTGCATTGAAGAAAATTTTAAATATGGAAGATTATATCAAGTTTTTCAATGTAATACCAAGGTAAAGACTAAAATGCCATTAATTTTATCTTAATTTATTTTGTTACAATGTAAGGTCAAATGTTTAAGAATGAGAAGAATTGAGGTCTATTCATAAAAGCTGTAAAATTTTGATGGAAAATGGAAGAAATAGCTTTAATAGCAAGTGAGATAACCCTAAACTGATTCTTTATTTATTAATATCAAGACAAGATTTAATTTTGTCACGTATCTGACTCTCACGTCTTCTCGTAACGAGTGGAGTTCATTGCATTTCAAATCCAATTCTCACCCTCTCAGGATAAACGGAGTTTATTGTGCAATGGATCCAATAAACCCTATTTGCTGTGAGAAAAGAAACCATAGGAAATGATTACTTTATTTCCACAATGAAATGTTATAAAGAGATTTTTGTTATTGGAAAATATTAAAATATAGTTATATGACATTAAATAGTGGTGTGCCCAAAATGAGAAAAGAATCCATAGGAAATGGTTACTTAATTTCCATGTACAGACTTGTACGTTGAAATGTTATGAAGTACAGCTGTCATCAACAGAATATTTGAAAATCTTGGTACATATGTGGACCTTTCTTTTCCCTCGTTTAGACGTAGTACATCAAAAATAGTAAAATATAAATTAAAGAATTGGAAGCTTCTGTGTTAACCTAGAAAATAAGTTATGTTGACAAAAATAAATGAGTTTTATAATGTCACATCACCCTTTCTTTTTTATTAAATCCAAGACAAGATTAAATGGTGCTTGACAAAATAACATTTTGATTTACTATGTAAATGATTTTTATACTGTCGGTAATATTTTTATTATTAATAAAAATTAAAATGTTTTTTTAATGTTATGTCATTTTATTATTAATTAATTGTGTAAAAAAATTTCAAAAATCGATGGATGAAATACCCGGCACGGCTGCCTGCTCTCTTTGTATTAGATCTTCAATCGATGGATGAAATACCCGGCACGGTGGGATAACATCTATTTTAGTATAAATTTGTCTTATTATTGGTTTTCTTAAAAGTTCACTTATTATCTTATATCATTTAAAATATTTTTTTATTGTAAATTTTATTCTATTAAAGTATGTTATATTAAAATTACAAATCAGTAATAAATTATAAAATTTTATCATTTTTAATTAAATTTAATTTTGTTATACGTATTAAACAAAAATTATTAAATCTATCCTAAATTAATTGAATTAAATATGATTAATTAATTGTATGAGATTTATTTTTTCTGAACTATTATAAAATATAATATGGTATGATTTTTAATATGTTAATATCTTATTTTAGTGCCCACCAACAAAAACATGTGCAATAATATATGCCCATATTTTTAAAAAGGATTTTTACACATTAGATACTTTTAGGCTCAAATTAAATAATGAAGTGGATCATTGTTCTGGAAAAACTAATGAATAAAAGCATTTTTCCTATTTAAAAAGAATGGAAGATATTAATTTTCGTATTCTTTGCAACTTCAGTTATACTCTATTATTTGGATTTTCTTTCCTTTTTTAATGATACCATTTGATGTTCTGACACTACACCATGTATTTGATCGTCAGATTAAGGTTAGACCAATTGGACTACGGTATCTGTCATTTGACGTTTTGCTAATATGCTAATATTTTTAATCTTAAGTTTAAATATTTTTATTAGTTAGTAAATAATTTGATTAATTAATGATTTTTTTATTTTTAATGATATTTTAATATATTTTTTTGAATATCGATATAATAAACTCTTGTATAAAATAGTGAATCAAACTTGAACTCAAATAATTATATTTCTATTTTTTTTTCCAAAACCACAATAGTATTTGCAATTTAATGAATATGTTTGATGTTAAAATAAGATAGAGTTAGATCTTATATACTTTTTATTGTTAAGTTAGTGTGAACTTAGAAGAAAGAAATAATCTTACACAATAGAAAAAAGACTTAAATCTTTATTTGGAGTAGGATTGAAAATTTTGTGTAGGGACTTACACAAATTTTTTATTTCTTTTTTAAGATAACACTAGTATAGTAAAATGATAATATATCCAAATAAGATATTAGCATACATAGTGCTATTTTTTTTCTTAATTTATATTCCTCCAATTAATTATTTTTCCAGTAAATGATTTATTCTGTCCGGAGTAACCATTCAGTTGTACCTTGTTATAGATTATTATAATTATTTGATTATAAAATATTATTAGCATTAAAGTATTTTATTTTGTCCAATAAAAGTGGATTGATATTTTTCTTTTAAAGTTGAAAGCCTTTTGAAAGCAGTGTACTTCTAACAATTTTATGATAGAAAATCTATATATTGAGATCAATGTTATATTTACACCAATGCTTTAAAAATCTAACTGTACAATAAATCAAAAAGGTCATTAGTTGATTAGTTCAACTGACAAATTTGAAATGTCATTGGTTCAACCTCTTAAATTAATAATCAAATCAAATAATATTATAAATAAAATTTATATAAATATATTAAAAAAATAAATAATAGCTATATTATATTATAATTATGAGTTTATAATTTATAAAAAAAAATAAAGATTAAAAAATAAAATAAATTGTTGATTTTTTTAGTTAATAAGGTGTTAAATTTTTTTGTTACATATCAATTTATTCTAAAAATAAAAAAATATTGATCAATTTTTAAAAATCAAATTAATTTTTTTGTTTGACCGTTAAAATAATTTTTAATAGTAACTTGAATTGAATAGTATGATAGATGACTACGATGCATCGACACTTCATATAATAGTCGTATTCGCGTGTCGAAAATGTTCCTGTTTCCGACACTTCTCGACACCAACACTTCATTTATCATGTAAAAATAGCTCGACACTTCTGAAAATATCGTGTCTCCGTATCCGCGTTCCGGTGTCCGTGCAACATAGATAGATGACGATCAAACTATTCAGATCACCTGATCCAATTTTACAAACATTATTTTATACATTTTCTAAACTTTTGTTTTAAGATATGAAGATGTAATTTTAAAAAAAAAAAAAAAAAAAAAGGTGAGACTTGTTCCGTTATGGTGAACATATTAAAATCTCGATGTTATATGTCTCCAAATTGCCAATGATAACATCAAAAACTAAAGAAAAGGAACAAAGCACCTTCCTCAGATGTGTATTGGTTCTTGTATGGTAAGGATTAGATGTAATCAAATAATAATAAATTGTGAATTAAAAAGTGCCGTAAAAAACAAAGTAAAGTGAAAGAACAAACCTGTCAAATGCTACCAAAGTTGATAGAACAATATTAACAAAAAGACAATGAAGTTTTACCTTATATTTTATTGATTGGATACTTGACGATTACACAATTCTTAATTATATTATTAAGTGCAAGGGAATGTTAAATGTAAGGTTTGATTAGATATTTCTTTTATTAGTTCTATTATAATTTTTATTTTTGTAAAAATAAATGTTTTCATATTTTTTTTTTACAAAACAATATAGTTCTATATAAACTTTGCATTTTAAATATATATAAAAAAGGAAAAAGATTTTATCACAAATTTTAAAATTTCATTTAAAAAAAAGTTGCAAAAACATATATATTTTTTTACAAAGTTTGCAAACCGATGTCTAGATGCAAATTTTTTTTTTTTTATAATTATTTATGATTATAAAAGTAACAAGTCGCTTATCCTATACACAAAATCTTGGATTTGAATCTACTTATAACATTGAGAGGAAAGACAGGGAATCATTTTAAAAAGATGTACGGTGGTGTTAAGCGTCAGTGAACATTTAACTAAATAAATCAATTGTCAAAATGAGATATTTAAGAACAAAATCAAACTACATTGTTAATAAATAAATACAGAATTCCAAATGAAATAATATAACAAATTAAATTAAAGATATATCTTTCATATCTAGATTAAAATTCTGAGAATCGATATCTTGACTGACTAATTAATAAAAGAATGACATATTACTTGTGTGAAATTTTTTTAAAATTAATAATTTTTTAAATCTTTTAAAATGGATTTAAATTTGTTTTAATCTTATTTCTGTCTCAAACATTTTTTTTAATGAATCTGTGGATCAGTAAAAAGTAAGTTGGGTCAAATGTTTTTTTTTTTTTTTTTGTTTACTCCTCGTAGATTTGAGAATCTTTTTTTAATCCAAATATATAATAAATCTAATTTTCAGGAACACATTAAAAAATTAAAAAATGAAAAAAAAAAGAGCATTGTCTCAACGTATTTGACAAGGTTTAAAGATTTACCAACTATTATACGAGGTTTCCTCAAAGGTCTAATTAAGCATGAATGATGTATTATATCTTGTTAATTGTTATATTAAAGAACAGAGATAGAAACACAAATCTAATTTGCATAATTGGTGTTAATTTTTCGTAGATCAAAGTTCAAAATTTCAAAGTAGGCAGCATAAACTCAATCCACGCATATATATGATAAAAGTAAATTTGAGTGAGTAAATCATCGCTACAGAGAAACTCATGTAAAATAAAGAAAATAGGTAAGAGCAAAATTTGAAAAATTTTGAAATCAAACTAGAAATTAATTTTTATTATTTAAATATTACATAAATAAATAATTATATTAGTTTATAATACATTAAATTAATTCTCACTAAATTATTATAATTTTTATGTATTAAAATACTAAAATTGTCAACTGACTAAATAGAGTAATGTATTAAACATTGTCAAAATTTAATTTTCATTATTTAAATATTACATAAATAAATAATTATACTTATCTATGATGTATGGATTTCTTATTTGGATTTATGCAATCCATAAATAAATTCAGGACAATTGGCCTAATTAGTGAAATAGAGCTAGGTTTACTGGGTACTTAGGCCTACAATAGATTTTTTGGGTTAAGATCCGGTAATGGATAGGTTTTTTAACCCTATTTAATACTAGATGATGGGTTCTTATTCTTCAACTTTGGTTATCAGATTGCTTCTCCTTATTAGTGGCAATAGAAGTTCCCCAAAGGACCAGACTTGTTTAAGGAGTAATCCTATTCGATTGATTGGAGGAACAAATTACTAATTGTGAAGTAGATTATAAATAGTGGAGCAAATTGTTCATTGATGCTAAGGAAAAAAACATGAATACGTTATTTGTTATAGGTAAAAAGCAGCCTCAAGAGAACAAGACAGACTCAAGCCCGGTAGAGGCCAAGTCTCTCTGCTCACCAAGGACGTCCAGCAAGCTTCGCTTCGCTCTCTATTAGAAAGCGACACAGCAAGGTTGCCACTTGATCAGCTCGCCAAGCGGTCGACGACCCTGCTCGAGCTCGCCACCCTGTTACAGCGACCCTGAGCTGGGATCCCCAGCTTGGGATGACAGATACTTCGCGCGGTAGGACGATACCGAGCAGAAGGCATATACAAATACCAGCTCACAGCCGACAAAAGAGACCTACCCCGTAGACAGGAGCCTGCAGCAGCTGAATTGCAAGAGTTTGTCTGTCTTTTCTATTTATTTCTTGATATAACATAACTGTAACTTGTAATTAATGTATGTAACCCTTCCTTCCTCTATAAATAGGATTGTATTGTTAGAATAGAGGAGGAGGCCAGCAACTTGTAAGCTAATACTCTGTAAAAACACTCCTCCATATTAATAAAAACTCTGTTGTAGACGTAGGATCCGATGCCGTCCGAATTTAGTCAAACCACGTTAAAAACACTGCGTCCCTCTCTCCCTTCTTCCTCTCCCCCTATCTCTTCGTACTTCGAAAGCAGTATTGGATCCTAGAACTCATTCCCCGTTAGCCGGAATCTGGGACTCTCCGTAGGAACCAAATTCCAAAGTCAACATTATTAAACTCAGGTACAGCTAAACTCAAATATGATATTGTGTGATGATATTTTACATTCTAATTTATATTATATTAATATGATTAAATAATCTGAATTTCAAAATATAAAGCAAATTTTAACATATAATATATTAAATCTATTATCACCAAGTCATTGTAACTTTTATGAGTTGAATTACTAACAGCAAATTATAAAAATCCATTTCAAGTCATTACTAGATATGTAAATGGGACAAAATATATGAGTAGAATAAAAAAATGTCACAGTTATTTTTACATAAATTAACCTCTTCTCCTACTTGTTTATCTTAGTTGTAATTTTAAATAATATTTTAATCTAACATTATTCACAAAGGATATGTATTTTAATTATCAATACCCAAGCTTTTAGTTTGCATATGTCGGATTTTAAATGGTTCAAAGATGGGACAGGACTTACATGTCCAACTAGTAAGCATAGTCACAACAATACAGCAAGTATAACTTGATTTGTGTCATTTTTAAGGTGAAAGTCATATATACGGTGTTATGTGATTGAGAATTAATCACCAATAAAAATTATGCATACCCCATTTTTCAAAGTGATATGAAAATCTTGACCCAAAAGAAATAATTTATTGGTATGTAAAACTTTAAATGTCATCTGATGGAGAATATTATTGTTGATACCATATTAATATTTTATTTATTTTTTAATAAATAAATAAATAATATTATGGGTACATATTATAACAAAGGAGTGCATGTATTTTTTTGTTCCGTGGGATTTGTGCTGCATTTCTAAACAAAAGGCATTTCAAGGATCAAATTGTTACCTTTGAACTGAGCATGGATCCTCCATTTCTTTAGAAAATTGAAGAAATGAATTTATGAGAGAAAAAATAATATATAGGCATTTTTTATATTAAATTCTAATAAAAATTATAAATTATATAATAAAAAAATTGTATCTTTATTTCTTTGAAATATAAAAAAAATAAGAAAGTAAGAAATTAAGAGAATACAAATTCTCATAAAACCACGCATTCCCATTTGTATTGGCTCTTCTTAACGGGGTTTGAAATTCAAGTGCATAATTCTTCTGTAAAATTTGATCTTGTGCACTAATTAATACACCTTATAATATTCTTACAAAATAGTAATTAAGATATGATTTTTGGCCTCAATCTTTTAATTGATTTTCAAATTTATTTTTTACCTTTAAACTTCCAAAATCGATGTAATATTCAATATTTCGTAATAGAGTTTGATCGTACTTCATAAACGAAATAATCCTACATTTTCAAATAAAAAATTGATGTGAAATAAGGTATTTACTTTATTAGACCGTTGACATGATATTTTGGTCAAAATTGTTCTCTTCTTCCATTATCCACTTTTCCTCTGTGAATCTTCTTTTATCCCTCTACAAGTATATAAGTATGTGGCTTTAGGTCATACGAGCTTCTTTCGATGTCTTTGTATAGGGGTGTTAAACAGGTGGGTTGGACCAGATTGGGTCTAAATTTATTTGGATCGTGTTTAAACAGGCTTGACTTGTTTATGTCCGCATCAAAATGAGCTCGTGAATTATCAATTCAGTCCGACTCACCCATGAATCAAATTGGCCCACGAACTAACCCATTTTATAAGAAAAATGAAAAAAATTATGTTTTACTCCCCACATTTCTCATCATCTTTTATAAAAATTCATCTGAATAAAAACTTTTTAATTTAATTCTTACGAAATTTTCACTTTAATCCTGACCTGTTTAAATCTGTAGATCGATCCGTATTCGTGCGGGTTCGATCCACTTGGACTATAATCCGTCAGATTTAGCCCGTAACAGATATAATTTTAATATGTCCAACCCACTTCGACCTGTAGGTTGATCTGTTTGGCTCGCGCGTCTTAAGCCCGTTTAATATTCCTATCTTTATGGGTCCTGACGGTAATTATGTGATATCTTCGTATTGTATCAATAGATGATAATTTAAATAAATTTATTTTAAATTTGATTTAAATAATAATTATGTTGTGACATATCAATATATTTATTAAATTAATGCAAATTAACTTGTTTGAATCTATTAATAATTTTAACTAATAAATTTTATATTATTAAATTATTTATTATGTTTTATTAAAAATATTGTAATAATAATTTCAAAATTTATATAAATTTTTAAATAAATTGAAATATTAATTTATTTAATTTTAAATCATTCTTTATTTAATTTATTTATTATTTATATTAAAGATTAGAATTTGAACTAATATAAGTTCAACCTAAAATTATATAAAGTATTTTATATTTGTGTCAAATTATTATGTCAGTGTCAAAAATTGTTGCGACTAGTAGATATTTTTTAAAATTTTCTGCAGAGATGTTTCAAAGAAAATTTGTGATTCACACCAAGCATCAACTCATTTGGTGTTTGAACGAATGGAAGAATAACAGAAATAGCACGCATCGGGTTTACGAAATCACAGGTCTTGTTCCATATTAGCCAAATCCTGTTGACCATGTAGGATTATTTTACTTATTAAATGAGTTGTTTTATGAAACTTTGAATAATAATGCATCAGTTATGAAAATTGGGGTAAATTAAACTAAATAAAAATTATGAGATACAATTAAGCTATACTTGTAATTTTTAATTTTTAATATACAAATTGATCCTTCTTAAATTGGGAAAAAAATTATTTTGATTTTTTTAATATATAAATTAATTCAAATTATATCTAAATTGTTGTCTTTTATTAAATTTAAAATGAAAAATTTTAATTGGCATATCTTCAATAGAGTTTTAAGCTAATAATAATAAGGAAAAAAATTAATAAAATTAACTTTATTACATGATAAAACGTGCAACTCATTTAAGACAAAAAAATAATTCTGATATTACTATTAATATTATATAACCAATTATTTCTCTCCCAATAGTTATTAATTTAAAATTCTATTAAAGTTTTACGTGTTAATTAACATTTTTAATATTTAATTTGATTAAAATTATTAACATGAGTCGGATTCAATTTAATTTATATATTATTAGAATTAAAATATAATATTGTATTTAATGAAAGTAAGTTTATTAATTAACATATTAGAAATCAAAATTATAATTAAATCTAAAATTAAATTCAGAAAAAAAATTGACCGAAATAGTAATTTCCATGACAAAATTCCTTCTTTGAAGGAAAAAAAAAAGAATATTGAGGTGCCCACGAAAACAGACTATTAAAACTGAAGAAAAACTCAACTTGTTCACCCTTTGGAATTAAGACTTTTTTCTGACCTCGTCCGTTCACAATTTTTCAAATTTTGAAAAACCAAACCACGGCATGGCATTTTCGTCATTATACATCAATTCCGAGGTCAAAGATTTTCTCTCTCTCTACTTTCTCTGCAACAAAAGCATTTACGCCATTCCTGAAAATTTTCTCTGCTCCAAAAACCTCCAAACCCTTCGTTTCTCACGAAATCTCACGGTGCTACAGTTCCATGGGGCAGCAATCGTTGATCTACGGCTTCGTAGCGCGCGGCACGGTGATTCTTGCAGAGTACACCGACTTCAGTGGCAACTTCACCAGCATAGCCTTGCAGTGTCTTCAGAAACTCCCTGCTACCAACAACAAATTCACCTACAACTGCGATGGCCACACCTTCAACTACCTCGTTGATAACGGATTCAGTAAGATTTTGCTACCCTTTGATCTCAATCTGCTCTTTGTTTCCTGGGTCTATTTGATCCGACTGTTACTGATGGTTTTTTTTTATTATTATCCTTTGCTTGATTTGACTAGTTTGACAATATTTTGGATTCGAGTTTGTTTTTTTATGATAGTGGTTTGCTTTTTTGTTGGTGAAGTTGATTTTTTCTTTATAATTGTTGTACTTTGATTGAATTGTTCATTGATCATGGAATGGGTCTTCTGGGATTAAGGGATCTTGTCTGGGCGCTTGAATATTGACGAAGAAATAGAAAATAGTTTGATTTTAATGTTCAGAAGTTGAAAAAGCGATCAGTGAATCTTCTCGTGGCCAGGGATTGGTTATTAGTTGAGCGTAAGTGATGATAACTTGGGTGTTTTATCTGATGCAGTTGTTGTGTAGGAAATAGATGCATTTAGTTCTGCTTAGCTGGTTTGCCTCTGCCTTGCTTTTTCCTTTTTTTTTCTCCAAATCATATTACAGAACTTTTAATTGAACATTGGAAGAAATTTCAAGATGCGCACAATGGCGATATGATGCAGCCAACATAATCTTGTTATCTTGCATGGTTGTTTCAACTTTCAAGCAAGCAGGACTTTCTGATTTATTTTAGTGGCATGAATAATCATGTGGAGGAAGTTTAAATCCAATAGTTGATTAAATTATCTTCAATGCTGATGTGACAACTAGTGTATTGAAGTTGTGGAGTATTTTGTCTCATACTTCAGGTTCCTATCATTGTCTTGTGTTGGTTAAGTTTATTTACAGATAATGAAAGTGTTGTTGTGGCTTTATTATTGGTGTTTTAAGTCCATTGATATGTTATGCTTTTAGTGTGTGTGTTGTAATAACCTGATCTATTATTTTGCAGCTTACTGTGTAGTGGCAGTGGAGTCTGTCGGCCGTCAGCTTCCAATAGCCTTTCTTGAACGTATCAAGGAGGATTTTACCAAGAGATATGGTGGAGGAAAAGCTGCAACTGCGGCTGCTAAAAGCCTTAACAAGGACTTTGGGTACTTGTGTTTACTCCACGGTTATGCACAATAATTGTGCCTTTACAGTGAACTGCATTGATGTAAAGTTTTGTTGTTTATGGTGTAGACCCAAGTTGAAGGAGCATATGCAGTATTGTGTAGATCATCCGGAGGAGGTTAGCAAACTTGCTAAAGTGAAAGCTCAGGTCTCTGAAGTCAAAGAAGTTATGATGGAAAACATTGAGAAGGTACAGCACTCTTGTATTCCCCCTGTCCCCTACCTGTATATACAGTTTTAGGCTCCTTAGTATTGGGATATGGGTGGGAGGATTGCCTTCTATGGTGGTCTCTCCTGAACGTCCGTATATCCTCATCCTTCTTTCTCTGGGAAGGTAATTAAGGGGTTCATAGACATAAAGGGAGAATTGTACAGCATATTAACCCCAGTGATTGATCATAATAAGATCACAGGAATTTATCTGATATGTGGTCATTGCATTTTGGTGACATCTTGTATACAGGTTATTGATCGTGGAGAGAAGATTGAGGTTTTGGTGGACAAAACTGAGGTCCTTCACACTCAGGTCAGACACGATTATTGTTCATGCAGAAAATGGAAATAGCTATAAGGGCAGATTTCCTATTTATATGTTTGGTATTTTGGTTGGTTAGTATTTACTAATTTGTCCTGTAAAAACAGAAAATGGAAGTAGCTACCTTAGATATGAATATCTAAAAGCTGACACATAAATATTTGGTTTTTATTTATCTAGGATTTATTTTTAAGTAACATGTGCAAATTGAATCTTGAAATGTTCAACTATTGTTGTAGTGTGAAAATTTCATAAAAGTAGTTATGATGTAATTTCCTAAACTTCCATGTAAATGTGTCCGTGGTTATTTGCTTTAGTGTGAAGATTTACTGTTAAGTGTTTATATATAGCAACCTGTTCTATTGGAAGCAACTGCCACCTCATTGGAGTTGTCTATAATTCTGGGTTTAAGTGGAAGTCAAAATCTTATCAAGAAAAGAAAAAGCTGTGGCAAAATTCCTTTTGCATAATTTTCTTGTAAAATGGACTTTGATCAGGCTGCTTTATTGTGTTTTCTTATCAGTGAGTGGGATTAATATATGTATGTATATTCTTTCAGTTAATGGGGTGTCAATATTAAATGTGCACTGAATTTTAACTTTTAATCAAATATGGTCAACAAGGTATACATATGGGTTGTAATTGACATGTCCATTGGCTTGGGTTTGCAGGCGCAAGGTTTCAGGCAACAGGGAACCCAGTTGAGAAGAAAGATGTGGTTCCAGAACATGAAAATAAAGCTAATTGTTCTGGGTATTATAATTGCCTTGATTCTCATAATTGTTCTTTCCGTTTGCCATGGCTTCAACTGTGGCAAATGAGTCTTCTCCGTCATTTAGGATTGTTATATATGGGGCTCTTTGTAATTTTACATAGTTGCGTAACATAAACATTACAGATTTGTTTTGAAATTCTAAGGCTTCGTGTAGATTAATGAAAGATAAATGAGGGGAGAGTAAGGAAAATGATTAGTATGTAAAGGAGAGATGTATGTCTTTGCACATTGGCTATTTTCCTTTGCCTTTCCTTTCATGTCTCCCGCATGTTAAAAATCCTGATTGTTTTGTTTATATTGTATGGATATAATTTTGTATTGGTATTGAATTTGAAATGTTTCAAAATTGATATTGTCATTGTTTTGATCTTGTTCTAGTTAAAATCACCTCCTCGTCATCCTCCTCCCATCACCCAAATTAAAGGATTACTTTCTTTTTTTCTTTTTTTTCAAATTATAAATCTAGCATTTTGTTTTCTTCTCTTATTTTATTCATTGGGAACCTTCTTGAATATTGAATTTGTAACTTTATTATTAACATTCTACACCCGCCCTGTAACTTCATTAGCATTATTGAATCTTGATTCAACATGTTGCAAACACAAAGGAGTACAAAAAAAACCTATTTGAAGGGCAATTTACATTTACCTATTTTCACATGTACAATTTTTTTATTTTTAGAAATATATATTCATATTTGTTTTTTTTTTTTAATGAAGTAGGAGAGATAAGTATATGTTAAAAAGGAAAATGGAGGTGAAGGAATATGAAAAAGGAGGTTAATATATATTTTTAAAAATAGAAGGGATGTAAGTGTAAGTATATTAATTTTTTTGTTCTAAAAAAAAAGAATAAATTTTATATCATCTTTGAGATTTAGTTTAATTATAATAAGTTTTTTTTTATTATTTTCATAAACATTCATTTATCTCTTAGTTTTGTGTCTATGGGAATGGAAGGTTTAAAATATAAGAATAAGGGGAGATTGAATATTTATAAAAATAGAAAAGTGAGAATATGATCAGGTGAGTGTACTTTATCTTAATAAAATTCGTTGCTGAGTCTTCTAATAATAATTAAGCTTTTGGAATAATTAATTCCTGGATGAAACCTTCCTCCCTTTGGTCCACCTATGCGATATTTTCTGTTATCTCCTCTGCTCTCATGCATAGTTGAAGATGCATCTTAACATCGGGAGAGTAACATTTGCGGCTCCCAAGCAGTGCGCCAGCGCGGATCAGCAAGGAGTCCGGCATCTTCAATGGTCTGATGTATGAAAATATTTTTATGAATAAATTACGCTTCACGAGGATCGTGTAATTATACTCAAATTCCTTCTACTTTTATAAAATATATAAATTGCTTTCTTCCATATATATTTACTTCTCTTTTTTTTTTTTTTTAAATATATTATAATCACCTCCCTTGATCAAGGAAAGTGGATGTATATTTCTAAAAAATAGAAAAAATGTGAGTATAATTTAGAGTAAACCTTAAGGAATGTGAATGTAATTTATCCTATTTTTATTCTTACCATATCATTGAAATTTTAATATTATTATCTATTATATTTTGATAAAGCAATTATTTTAACATTATGGTCGAGTATGTATAAGATGATGGTATTAAGAATCTTAGTATTATGGTAAGGGTATAAATATTTCCTTATCTATGTTGGAATCACAGTCACACAGCAGAAGAATTTAACGCTAATGTAGAGAGATTAAGAATACACATATTTCTAAAGAATTAAATATACTAATTTTATTCACAATTTGCTCAATCACTTATAGAGTAATCATTCCCTTGGTCACACTTTGATTGATTTCTCACACGTCCTATTTTCAACGGCTGCATAATTTTTTGCTCTGATTTCTCATTTTCTCTAATTATGTTACACGGAGGAGCACATGCCCTTCCTTTTATAGTGCAACTAACTCTAACTACTTAATTCAACCATGTGTAACAAACTAACCATGGCTACTTTTTCAATTATTTCTACAACACACACCCTAAATCCAAAACCTTCAAAGGCATCATTTCTAATATAATCCTAAGTCTTTCAAATCTATCTATCTTCAGTGGTTCAACATCACTAAGCTTGATAGATTGTTCTCTTGTGCTACGTGATCCACTAGGTTCAAGGGTTGAGCCTTTACCTTGCATAGATTAATCATTCACCTTAAGATTCGAAGGATCACTTTCACCTTTTATTTCAAGTAGTACACTTCTTTACTTCTCATCATTTTTTTTTCTTTTTCTCTAGAATATGTAGATGGCTGAGGCTGCGGTTAACCACAAGTTTCTTACTTCTCCATGTACTTCTTCTAGAGTTTTATTTATGGGCTTCTTGGTTGGGCATCGGTTCAATATGTATACAAGATAGGAAACAACTTCTCCCTATTACTTGGTTGGTAAGCCTTTTGTCTTCAACATGCTCCTTACCATGTTTAATATGGTTTTGTTCCTCTTCTCTAATACACCATTGTGTTGTGTTGTGCATGGGACTCCCACTTTATGTATAATGCCTTATTACAAAAGTCCTTGAATTCATTAGAATTGTACTTACCTCCACCATTAGTTCTCAAAATTTTCAAGGAATGTCCACTTTGTTTCTCTACCAACTACTTGAATTTTTAAAGGCTTCAAAGGCTTTTGATTTATGCTTAATCAAATAAAGCCAGATTTTCCTACTAAAATCATCAACAAAAATAATGGAATAATTGTTTCCACCAAGAGATGATACACTTATTGGTCCACACACATCAAAATAGACTAGTCCAAATGGTTTATTTATCTTATCTGCAATGATGTTTTGCATTGTTTTCCCACCATGCATCATTCATAGAACTTATCAAGTTGATCCATTATAGGCAAACCAAGCACTATCCTTGTTTTGCTTAGCTAATTTAGACTTTTAAAGTTCTAATGTCCAAATCTCAAATGCTAGATCTAGGCCTAATCCTTTACAACAATACTTAAGCATTGGTAAACACCATTCTAAATCTTAAAGGTTTTATTTTTTAATAAAGAAGCCTTTAGGATATTTCTATTTTTCTCATCTGACACCACAAGTTCGCCTCATCTTATTTGCATGTTATAGCCTTTTCCCATAATTGTCCCAAATTCAAAAGATCATTCCTCATTATTGGTACTTACATCCATTTCTCTACTAAATCAAGATACTACCCATTCTGTCAACTGACATAGTGTTGTTATTAGTAAATTTAACCTTTGATCTTACTGATTTATCCAATTCAACAAACAACTCCTTTCTCCCTGTCATATGATTAGAACATCTAGAATCTAAAAATCAAGAATTAGATTTAGAATCGTCAGGATTTGAAGTTACCATTAGCTATACATGCTTATAATCTTTATTCTTTTAAACAAATCTCACAGCTTGTTTAATCTAAGGGCTTAACTTCTTATATTTGCACTCATATGCAAAGTGGCCAAATCTATGACACTAATAACATTTGATGTGAGATTTGCCAAATCTTAGTATTCTGCCATTTCCTCTGCCTCTGGACTTTTACCAAGGCTTATAAGTGCATTGGCTCTCATGACATGCTTTATCTTTTTCATCCTTACGACCATTTTGCTTCTTAAAGCCTTTTTCACCATTGGTGGTTTTGCCTCTTGCTCATCTACAAAAGCTCGAATTATCTCTTCCAAGATTTGAAGCCTTACTTTCTTGATTTTTTCTGCCCCTTTGTAACATTTTTCTAAAATATCTCATGCTTTCTCGGAGGTTTCAGCTTTGGAAGTTTTCGTAACACTAGAGCTATCAACACTTTGATAAATGAAATATAGAGTCTTGTAATCTTTTTTTTTTTTTTTTTTTTAATAACTTTCTAGATATGCCTTCTTTTGAACTTCAGTAGGTACTTTACCAACCCCTGGAATCTCATTGGTGACTACATTCAAGACTTCTTGAAAGTCAAACATCACCTTCATTTCAATATTCCGTTTGTTGAAATTTTTTCCAAGATTGGAAAGGTTGCATAAAAAGATTCGCTCAAACTCACCATAATCAGACAAAGCTATTGATATTAATTTATTGAAATTAGAGTCACATAGTGAACAAATCTAACACTAATGCAGAAATGATTAAGAACACACACATTTCTAGAATTTATTTACGAGCATTCACGCATTATTCAGTCACTTACAAAGTAATCATCCACTCAATCACACTTTGATGGATCTCTAACACACAATGTTTTTAGTGGTTGCATAAATCTTTATTTTGATTTCTCATTCTCTCTGATTATACTACACTACACAAAAGAGCGCATGGACTTCCTTTTATAATGTAACCAATTCTAACTACCTGATTCAACCTTATTTTTTGGATTATTTCTGCAACAATCTGCATTGTGTCAGTACTCCTTAATGGTACTTGCAATTTCCTTCACATTTCTTTCTTTTTCTTTAGTTTCAAGTTTGATCATGCTCTCACTTTCAGAAGCTTCTTAACTTGTTTGTCTAGCTTCTTGAAGTGCTTTGGCGGAAAAAAAATAAGCCAACCTGATGATAATCTATGACTTTAGAGATCAATATGATTTTTCTTTTTACGTGTTACACTAATTAGTCTTTCTTATATTTTATGAAATTATATAGACCTTTCTTCTTATTTTTAAAATGCATACACATCTTTTATTTTGAATCTTAACATAACATAAAAAAAAAGGGTCTTATAACATCCAAATGTTTCAAGAGCGGTAAATGTTATTAACTCGCATACTTTTATTGGTAAATTGATTCCACTGTGGATTTGACATCATTTCTATCCAGGTTAGGTATTAGGATTGAAGAGTCTAAGCTCGTAAATTCTATCTTAAATGTCTCATCATACCACCGAAGTGGGACTCAAATTCCATAAGTACAATTGTACTCATAATACAACCTATCAAAGCTAAATTATTACATGGGAAAAATATACTTTATTTATGTATAGTTATAATTTCAATTTATCTATTTATTATTTAAAATCTGTAAAGAGATAGTTTGTAATTTGTATAGTTAATACTTTATCAACTATACTAATTTTCATTCAAAATCTAATGAATTTTATCACATATTAGTCATATGCTTCTTGATTAGCTTTAATTTAATCTTGATTTCACTCCGTTATTTTCAATTTCCTCTTTTATCTAGATCTAAAATTCTAAATAAAAATTTATTTTTGATTTTTGAAAAATTTCTTTGCTTTCGGATTTCAACAAATGAGAAAATTGAGAACAATTGAGTGCAATTATGATTAATTAGAAAGTATATGATTGTCATATGACAAAATCCATTATATTTGAATGAAAAATTAATATAGATAAACAAAGTATTAACGATATAAATCACAAATTACCTATTTATAATACTTTGAATTATAAATGGATAAATTGAAACTAGAATCATGCAATAAATAAGTAGAGTATATTTTTTTCCCTCTTACATATTTCTGTTTTTTTTTTAATCTTCTAAAAATTGATATGCGGATTTTGGGGACGTATGGCCATGCTATGCTATGTCGAGAAGAATAACATCACTTGTTCATGTGGTCTTAGCATTTGTTTTGTTTATTTTTCAATGAACCAAAAAAGGGTAAATACAATTTACCCAACGGTAATATGATTTGAATTTATTTTATTTATATATTATTTAAAGTCTCAAAATTAATTTATATATGATTTGTTTTATTAATATTTTCTCTCTATTAACTATTTTTTTTATCATAAACAAATTAATTTTTTATACTTTTGTAACTAAATCTTCCCTCATTAAAGTCATAAAATAATAAGATTTGAGACTAGATGAATGATTAGTTTAGCAACATATTTTTAAATTTCAACTTTAACTCAAAATACCATTTCATAGATAAATAATCCATTCATAAAACCCTTCTCACCATGACCTTACAACTAGATTTAACTTTGTCTTTAGTGGAGAAAAAGAAGATCATATGATAAAAATAAACATATTTAATTCACTTTTTTTAATAAAAAATTATTTCAAGTAAGTAAAATATTAATAAAGCAAATCATATGTAGTTCAATATTAATACTTCAAACTGTGCCAAATAAGCTCAGAATATACCACGTATAGCTAAATCGTATTTTTCCCAAAAATTAATAATGCTAGTTAGCCACATCATATCTCATTTTATAACTAGCACTTACACATTGTATCTCATTTAAGTAAAATTGTTTTATTTATTAAGATTTGATTTAGAATATATTATTGGTGGAAATGTAAAATTGGTATGTGTTGATGGGAGCTGTCAAGTATTGACATTTTTAAACTCATGCAAATTTATTCCACTTGTCAATTGAATGATGACCAATTTAATTAAACAAAATGATGTGTCATCTGCCGGGAACTTCTAGGTGAAGTAACATTTGATGTTCTATAAAGATTTTACTTTCCTTTATATCTTGAATTTGATCCAAATATTTATATGTGTGAATTTAACGAATTAATTACTTTTATTTTCATATAATGATGTGTGATATGAGAAATTGATATGACCAAAAATTCACTTTTTATTTTAACCATACCATAGACACCTATTCAATGGCATAGTACATGTCATGTCAAAGATCAGCTTTTTCAATCACATCAACTATTTATATGACATATCATCATCTTTAATTCTCTTGGTCAACATTTAGTTTAAATAAAATTAAATTTACATGATTTTGAATTGAAAATAAAAGATTAAAATTGCAATTGTTTTAAAAAATAGAAGAACCAAACATGACATAGTTATTATTACCATCTACTACTCTCCTACTCATATCCTGTCCTAAGTTTCCCCTACTCATATCCTTCCCTAGCTTTCATCGGAGGTAATAGTGGCGGAGGAATGGTCAGGTTATATATTGCAGGCGATTTTAGAAGTTGCTGCAATTGCATTACATTAGTTTTGGTTTATTTGTTCTGTAATTCTGTCAATTCCAATACAATCACAGCTATATTTTAAATTTTTGAGTTCATCCTTATAAAAAGTAGCTTCATTTCCTTTACGTTCTGCTTTGATTTGGTAAATCACATAAGAAAAGGCACAATGAAAATGATAAACATCAATATTTAATTATAATTTTGATCCTCTTAAGATATTTGATTAGATGATTTTTATCCCTTTAGTATTTCAATGGACCTGATTTTGATCCTTCTATTAAATTCTCATCTATTTAATGATAGAAATATTAATATTAAATTAGAAGAAATAATTTTATTAAATGTGACATTTTTTATACTCTGATTTACACATATATAATAGCAAATAATGAAATATTATCTTTTTACATATACAAAATAGAAATAAATTTAACAAAAGAAGAAATCAATAATCAATATGTATACTTTAATTAGAGTATAAAGATATATCATAATAGATAAAATACTTCACTCGACTCTATATAATTTTTTTTTATTAGTAATTGAATGAGAGTTTATGAGAAGGACTAAAATTAAGTCAGTTGAAATATTTGGAAGATCAATATCAAATATTTTTAATTAGAGATACCAAAATTATATTTACGTCAGAAATCAATAACTACTTAGATCAATACCAAAATTCACATACAGAAGGGGAAATAAGAACATCATTTTTCAGTATGGAAAGTCAAATGATCATCATTTTGTTAAAAATTTGACAATAACTCAATTATCTCTTAATTTGTTAATATTGTTAATCAATCAATTGTAGAAATTATAAAGTAATTTATAATTATGAAGAACTTTTAGTTAATTATGAAGAACTTTAATATTTAGGACTAGTCTCGTATAGTTGTATCTAATTAACGTCATTTTAAACAAAAAGATGGAAATGAATTGTAAATCTTTTAGTTAAACTGCAAGCTATTGCATTAAAATGTCTTGATCACGCCAGTGGCACGAAGAAAATTCTTGCAGTGACTTCACACGCGGAATTCTTACGTTGGCTTCACATTGAAAGAGAGGCGGAACCGTTATATATATGGAGCCTACTTCCCTGGCACTCTTTCACGGGTGCTCCGTGTGTGCAACTAGCTTTTTCCAAGGATAGATATTTAATTTTCCGCTTAAATGTAATTTTGATTAATCTAAAATATAAGTTCCTAATTTAAGATACTAGATTTTGATTCTCAAATATTGCAATTGACTTAATTTTAATCTTTCTATTAAACTCTCATCCAATTATTAATAGAAAAACTAACATGAAATCAAACAAAGTATTTTATCCACTATGATACATCTTTTTTATCATGATTAAGGTATATACATTGCCTCAAATTCGTTTCTATTTTGTATGTGTAAAAGGATAATATTTTATCATTAATTATCATATATATGTAAATCAAAGCATGAAAAGTACATCATACTTAATAAAGTAACTCCTCTAAACTCAAATGTCAATTTTTCCATCAATAATTGGATGAGAATTTAACAAAAGAATCAAAACAAAGTTGATTAAAATATCAAAAAGGTTAGAATCAAGTATTTTACATTAGAGGGACTAAAACCACCTAATCTATATTCTAGAATGATCAAAATTGCATTTAAGCATAACTTTTATGCAAAATAATATCTCTAAATTATAATCTCTTAAAATTTCAAGACACACAACTCGAACAATATGGATTTGATCAGGGACATGGATTAGGAAACCTCGAATGAACCTTGTTGATTTCCTCAATTATTTCGGATGTGAGCTTGATCTGGCATGCATTGAGAACCTCTTGGAGCTGCCATAACTTTGTTGCCCCGAAAACAGCACTGGCAACAAGGGGATGTCTCAAAACAAAGGCTGCATAAAAACAAAGGAACAGGCAAAAAGTAAACATGAGAGTTATCAAGCAAGACCAAACCCCCTCCCAAGGGGTGGTGCTGGAGTCGAGCTGCTCAACTTGACAATGTTTGTGGCTTGATTTATCGAACTCAATCAGGAAAATTGACTCATTTAAGCTAATCAAACTGAGCATGACTTTTTCGTGCTTAGCTCATTTAGGTCACAAACCAATCTATTACATATTATATATATCATTTATTACATACTTATATTATATAATTAAAATTGAAATTTTATATATTTATGTATTTTTTTGAGTCCGACCTTTTACCTCATTAATTGAGGTTGTTGAAAATTTACATATTGATTACAACTATTATGCCGAGTCGAGCCAAGTTCAAACATAAAAATTTTAATTGAGCTCAAGCTTCAGCAAAATTTGACGCATAATCAAGCTTGAATCAAGCTCAAGCACACCTCACCGTGTTTGAAAATGTCAAATCTTGACTTAGCTTGGCTTGATTCCCACCCCTACGCTTCCGCAAAAAAAAAATTACAATAAACAAATACAGAGAGAGAGAGAGATTATCAAACCAATTGCAAGTGATACAGGATGAAGGCCATAGTTTTTTGCAATGTCAAGGTATTGCTGCAAAGTGAGAAAATAAAGAAATTACATCAGTCATTGGAGGAAACAGAGAACAAGAAGTTCCAACTAATTATTGTTGACCATGAGTTTTCTCATTCAACATCCACATATAGATCAGAAAATAATAGTTAAAAGCCTGAAAGTTAAGGTGCGACAAAGACAAACTCCTTAAACGAGGCATTTTTTTCACTCACCAAAGGCAAAAAGTTGTTTAATGATATTGCAGAGCATTAGTTTGAGCAGAAAATTT
>JANHAO010004123.1:0-24777 GCA_026873985.1 Saraca asoca
GTAATACCACAAAAATAGGACACCACAACTCCAATACCCACATAACAAACTAAAACCCTTAACTGTGCACAATAAAATCTAAACAAAAAGCTTCATAAAGAAATCAGAAAAACGTGGGGCTTGACTTGGTAAGAGAGACGTTACTTTCTCAACAGAAATAAATGAGAAAAAAAAAACTTGTGAAAGGTTATACATGTTTATTGTTTATATTGAAAATTATTAATATGAATTAAAATAAGTGGCAGAAGGATGGGCATTAAAAGGTTGTAAATGATTAATAAAATAAAATATTGACAAATTATATAGGAAAAGGAATTTAAATTGGGCGATTTTCAAATTATATCCAAATTTAGTTAAATTTGTTGACGAGATGGAAGTTAAGGCCCAAGTGTTAAATGAGATTAAGTGTAGCGGTTATTTTAATCAGGAAAGGGCAGTGTAGGTTTTAAAATTAGAAAAAAAAATTCGTTTGATTTTAATAAACTACATCAAAGGTTTTAAAATTAGAGACGAGTTGTATGTACTTTTGATCAAGTGAAGAATAGTGTAACTTACTCTTATTTTTATGATCACATACATTATATTGTAAAATTACTGCAATTTAAATTGTACATTATATAATTAATAAAAGAGTCATGAATTTAAAAAAACATAAGGTTAATAGAAATTTTAGTCCTTATAATTTCATCAAATTTATAATTTAATTTTTATAATTTTATTTTATGTAAATATATCCTAAAATTTAAAATAATTTGTAATTCAATCCCCATCATTAACTAGTATTAAATCTAAGTAACATAAAATTAACTAAAAATTTGATTGAAAATTTTTTCTTCAACTTCTTTATTATTCTCTATCAATAATTTTAAGGAAAAAAAAGATTTATTTTTAATTTTTTTAAATAAAATAATGAAGGTTTTTTTTTATATAGTAACTAATAATTAATAATAAATTTTGATGAGATAAATACAATATGCAACTCAATAAAAATAAAATACTATTATATAATTTAATGAGCATGTAAAATTCTATTAATTAGATTTAATATTAGTTAATAATAAGTATTTAATTATAAATAATTTTAAATTTTAAAATATAATTACACATTTATTATGAGAATTAAATTATAAATTGACTGATCAAGACCTCTATTAATCCAAAAACATAAGAAATATACTTCATATTTTGTGCTAAAAAATAATTATCTTTGATGTGGAAGGAAAAAAATGAAGAGGTAATCGGGGGTTATTCAGGCGAAGAGTTTGTTCTTTGGAATTAGTGAGAGAATGAGATCAATTTCTTTCAAAGTGCTCAATCATAATATTAATAAATGTTTCTACAAATAAATTTTCAAAATTAAAATGACTGTTCTTAAATTCATAACTATTTTATATCCGACTGGTTGGATTTAAAAAAATAAAAATAAAAACCTCATTTTAGTTTTTTATTAATTTCACTTGAATCAATTTTATCCTTCACATTTTGTATTAATTTTATTCTTTATGAATAATAAATTAATCAATTTAAACACTATTAATATTTTAACGATTAGATAAATAGAATGAATAAAATACACAAAAAATAATATATAAAAATGAAATTGATAATGAAAATTTGTAAAGGATTAAAATAGGTATTTAATCTTTAAATAAATTTACCTATTATTAAAAAAAATTAAAAGTAAACTACTTTATAATAATTTAAAAATTAATTTCTAATAAAAACTTAAATATACATTTTTATGCATATATTAGCCCACAAATAAAATTTTTAAGTTTGCAAAATCCTTTAGGTAAATGTTAAATTATTTGAAACAAATATCTATGTAAAACATAACTTTAGACTATCATCCTATATTTAGGTAATTGGGTCTTTTTTTTTATTTTTTTCGTTACACAATTAAAAGGTAATCGGGTCTTTTTTGTTTTGGTTTTTTTTTTTTATGTTACACAATTAAAAGGAACGTGCACAACAAAAATCTAAAATCTAAGGTGATAGCATAAAGTTATGTTTAGATGGATATTTGTTTTCAAATTGTTTAACTTTTGTTTAAAGGATTTTCAATAAATAAAAAAATTGTTCAAAGGATATAACACTTTCACTTTTATATTATAATAACTTAATTAGTAACAATAATTTATAGAAAATTCTAGTTCTTTAGAATTTATTTTGTAGTAATTCAATTAGGGGTATTGCTATCATACACATTTAAAAAAATTACATAAAAATATAATTTGCAATTTATATATATATATATATATATATTTGCAATTTTTTAGCAACCGGGTGTAAACTCAAATTTTGTTTTTGAGCTAATATATACACAAAAATACATATTTAAACATTTATTGAAAATTAATATTTGTTATTATAAATTAATTTATCTTTAATTCTATGCCATTTACAAATCTAAGTTATATCAATTTAGTTTTTCATAAATTTTTAATATCAATTTTATCCCTCACATATTATTTATTTTTTATTTTAATCTTTTTATTTCATTAACCATTAGCTTATTAATAGAATTATTAATGGAGAAACCAAATTAATCAATCTATTATTTGTGAGAGAAGGAATTGATACAAAATATTTTTAGGGGAGGAAATTAATATAATTGAAATTAGTGAATGATTAAAATAGGATTTTTGTCCCAAAAAAAAAATGAAAAAATGTTAAGGCACCTACCCTGGTACCATTAGGGCGAGAAAAGAAAAGGCGGAATACCGGAGAAAGTGCATTGTGGGTGGAGCCCAGTAGAAGACCGAGCCCATAAGGATTACTGAAAATGTTATTGAACTTGGGCCTTCACCATACGTCTGTTTGGTGTATCCATGGGCTTGTTTATTTCTCAGAATTTGGGCTTTTGTATGTATACTTTCCATTTATACACGGGCTTAAATTCATCTAGACAAGGTTTTTTCTTTTTTTTTTTAACCTAAAAATCAACTTAAGCAAAGAAGTGAAGAACTATGCAGCTGCAGATTGCCTTCATTTTTCTCATTGAAAAAACAGATCTTCAAAATTATTTTATATAAGCATGTATATTAGTTAATTTTGTCAGCTGAACTGAGGACCTCTCTTCATAACTCATTTTAATTGTTTTTATGTTTGATTTAGAACTAACTTTTAAAAAAATTTGTTAAATTGAGTTTTTTATTCTTATAATTTATTTTAATCCGTAATTTTTTAAGACATTTTTTTTATCATAATTATGTTCTTAACATTAATTTTTATTTGTAATTAACTCCTTACTATAATCAATTTAATTTTTATATGTATTTTAAATTTTTGATTTTAATATATCTCCATTATCAATAATGATAATAATTTTTTTATTGTCATATGTGAATCAAAATGACAACAAAGACAATTATGAACAATTTAATATCTTCTATTGTTTGAACCAAATAGATTAAATAATCATAAATTAATTTTTTGCTTTTCTCTTATTTCTCTTTGTTGATTTCTTTCCCTTTCTTCAATTGAACAAAATGACCCCAAGCATATTTTTGATTATAGTGAATTGAATTTCTTTATTTATGTATGAATATTTCCTTCAAATTTTAACATTTTGCCATTTTAATGAATGAATCTTTATTTTTATGTTGCTATTGAACTATTTTGGTATGTAAATATCAGTTATGTTTGATAAATGCATATGAAAATTTCTAAATTAATGTATATAGAAAACTTACCAAAAATAAGAATAAACTTTAAAGATTTAATTATAAGAAAAAAAATACAAGGAAATAATTACAATTTGCAACAATTATAGAATTAAAAGTCTAATTTGATAAAAAAATCATTTTTAAAGAATATTCTTTATAAAAATATTTTACATTTAAATTCCAAAATTATGATTTTAATTTATTCATAAACAAAATTTATGTAAACAAATGCTTTGAGTCTAAGCTTTGACCGTGGACGTTTCATAATATAATGTGATTTCCAAATAATGTTAGTAGTTTTGTACCATGGGATGACTGGGTTACCTGGCATATCCTAAATTAACAAAGGTAAATTTCATTATCATCACCATAATTACCTCACCTGGGACCCATGTTTGCTGCATGCAAGCTACGTGTACGAACAATGGTGCCGAGCTGACAAGCACTCAGACCCGAACCCAATGGTCACAGGCCCCTCCCCTCCACTCCACCCATCTCTCACTTTCTCCCCCAATCGTAAATAGATTGTTGTGCTTGTACTCTCTGCCCTTAATCACCTTCTCTCTCTATCTCTTCCTCTGCAATTCCATCTCTCCGATTTCTCAAATTTCTCATTCTTGCACAGTCCCTTTGTTTCCTTCGCATTAGCCTCTTCTACAATCAGTAATTGAAAGGGGAAGAAGAGTCGGAGAGAGAAATCGGAAACGCCCCTAAAATCAAAACCTCAACTTTTGCCTGACCCATTTGGATTCAGAGATCCTCTTCGGGGTAATTTCATTTATTCTCATTTTCTGTGTTTTTATGTTGTTTCCCATCACGTGTCATATTTTGTTTGTTAATGCTTATACCCATCGTAACAATGCTATATCCGATTTTTCCTTGAAAAACATGTATGTAATTATGTTATTGTTAGCAAGCATTATGAGGGAGAAAACAACTTTTGCCCCTTTTGTTGATTCGGGGGTGAAGGATCCGTCATTAGGTTTCATCCTCAAATTGGCTGGTGTTTTTCCTCTTTCACAATAGAAATAATTCGAGGGTTTGATTTTTTTTATCTAATTTGAATTCTTGACTAGTGGATTTTGGTGGGGATCGGCAAATTTCAGTGTCAAAACTGGATTGCGTATTGTAAAGCTTCACTCTTTGATAACTTGGACGACTTTACTTTTCCCGATTCAATTTTCATGCAGCTATTGTCAAACATGTGTAGTATCTTCTCATTTTGTGCCTAGGGATGCAGGCATTGACTGTTGCACTATTGATACTTGTGCCTATTAACACGACCTTTGATGAGCATACCTTAGGCTCCTCTATATTCGTCCTTCTAGTATAGATGATTTGTTATCAAAGCTTTAACATTTTTCATCTACCTGTACCATAGCATTGATGCCAAACTGTGTGGGTATTTCAAGAGCTCGTAAGTATTGCATTGGGAACTTTTATCACATCACATCACATTTATCCAAGCATTTGTCCATCTTATATTTTATATGCTATATAGTTGATTTCCTTTCATTCATTAAAAATATGGATTTTGATCATGTTTCTTTGTTAAATCATATTATCCTCTTCTATTTCTAGACTAAAGGTGTTTTGTGCAGGTTTTATGTTTGATTTTGGTGCATCTTTGGCTAGTTTGAGGGTTAAGAATCTGATATCTGTTTACTGGTGATAAATTTGGGTAGAATAACTTGACCCTGATGCAAGATCAGCGAAGGACTATTGGGTCCTTGCCAGGGATTGCTAGTTTGTTGCAGCGGCCTAGTTCGAGTGGCACTGATATGAATCAGCAGACTTCATTGAGTCACATGCAAAATGCAGTAGATGTGCAGTTGTCCGACCATATGAGGTCTTCTGGTGAGACTGTGTCTTCATGTGCTACTGGTCTTGATGTTCAAAGCTTCAGCAGCTGGAATTCTGGTGGACCTAGTTGTAGTTTGAATCTGCACAACCAAGTTGATGCTGATGATCTAAAAACAGATCATGGGTGGTCTTCTTCATGTAGTGCTCCTGCCGAGGATGGTGTTGGACCAGAAGAAAGGCAATTTGAACCAAATAATGCTACTTTTTCTGTAAGTTCAAGTGCAAACTTACATGGTAATCAATCTGGAATTGAGCCTTTCTTTTTGCAAGGTTCTAGCTCCAATCATGGAACCCGGAATGTAGGTCTAAATATGGAGCGCGTTACTGACACTGCTAATCGTGGGAAGAGCACGGCAGCTAGTAGTGGCCTTAATTTCCTCAATGGCAGTGGATTAGATCTAGAAAAAGCATCATTTGGAACTTCTTTCTGTGATCATATTGGATCTTCATCTGGAAGCTCTTGTTACATGGATGGAGAAGAGAATACCAGTTCAAGGTCTTCATTAGTTGGTTGGGGTTCTTCCTGCAAGAGAAAGGCCTTTGAAGGTAGTTCTCGGCAACTATGTACTGGAGGAAGCTCAAGCTCTAGTGTGGAACCTGAAAGTGGTGAATGGCATACAGGTCCTGCTGATCTTAATGATTCAAGCAATTTAAGCATTTCTGCTTCTTCAGAGGATAACCCTGTTGCTAGTCCTCCAGTACAACAGAACGCAGAGAATGAGGTGAGGGAAGTTGCTTCTGATGCATTCCCATCTCTAAGTGTTTTGGAAAATGTGGAAAGGCCTGTGAGAAGCTTTGATAGGAGAATTGCTCGTGCATATTGTCAGGAATCTGTACCTCTGGATTTATCGTCAACAGGGAGTGCTAGGAGTTCTAGTCATTCTTCACTTCATAGAATTCCAAGCTCTAACCCATTTAATGATTCTTTGGAATTGAGGTTAACAGCGGGAGTAACAGCAGCCAGTTCTAGTGCCTCTCAGAGCCAATCACATGCCATGCATGTCACTGGTTTGTCAGGAAACTTGCATTCTGTTCCTTGGGATGGAGCTGCTAATCCAAGAGCGACCAATATATCAACTTCTTATATATCTGGAGAAAGAGCAGTGCGAGAAGATTTAAACTTAGGGATCTTCTCTAGGGACAGTACTGAAAACCCCATACCTGTGCCTCCATCTTCAGGGCATGAACCTGCAAATTGGCATATGTCCTCCAGCAGCTCTCAAGGTTTACCTCCATCTTGGATTGGATCTAGTTCAAGTGTTCACTCCTTGCCTAATCCCAGTTGGATTGTTCACCATGAAGTCTTGCCACAAAATCAGCAAAGATTACCAGAGTTCAGTCCTTGGTCCTTTTTCCCATCTGTTAGCTCAGTGTCTGGTTTTCATAATGGCCAATCTACCTCATCATCTTCTGGACCTCCTCCCTTTACTGAGGAGACTAGCAACCATCAAACATACCCAAGATCAACATCATTGATGGAGAGAAGGGGTGACAATGTTTTCCCTTCTCCTCATTCATTGCGTGCTTTAGCTGTCGATATTGAGGGGAGACGTAGACTAATAAATGAGGTAACATTCCTATTATGTTTTACTGCTTACAAAATGTTTTGCACTATAACTATTAACATAAATGTAGTAGGTACAGAGGCTCTTGTGTAAAATTTATTCTTACTGAAGACATTGAATTTCTTTCTATAAAAAATGAATGGTATAGATTGGCACAATATTTTACTGTGTAATCAGTAAACTGTTGATCCTGACACTGAATCTTTTCTTAACTTCATTAATGTCTTTTTTATGAGAATTGGTTATATAATTGAGCCAGATAACAAAGATCTTGATAATGTGAAATCTGTTATAGCAGTTGGAGTCGGCTACAATATGTGCTATAGCAGTTTTACACGAGCTAACTGTTTACATTTTTCTATGTGCCAGATTCGTCAAGTCTTAAATGCAATGCGTAGGCGTGAGAACTTACGAGCTGAGGTTTGAGTTTTAGCTTATGAACTCTTTTATATGCAGTTAACAACATCTGTATCTTATATGGAGATATCAATATTAGATGAATTGATGTCATTGGTTGATTGCACTTGGTGCCATATCTAGTGCACATCACAAGTATTTTCCTTTTGTCTTTTCATAATAGCGAGAAACTTATCTAAGGTCGGAAAAGCTTAGACAGCATGCAGTTACAGTCTGTACTTGAGTTGGTTGTATTTTCATAGATTTCTTCATGTTTTCATACCAATAGACATTGGTTAGATACCTTTCAGTAATGTTATAACAATCACAAGATTTCTTCAAGCTTATATGCCAATATGTAACAGTAGTAGTTTACATATATATTTAGTGTGGGCGCTCTGTCATGCCTCATGTTAATGTACATGCTTCATGTAGTGTTGGAAATCTTCTAGTTCGACTTTGGTTTTACTCCATGCTGATCATCAAAAGGGCTACCTTGTAACTTCTTCCTTGGACACTTGTGATATTTCAGGATTATACGTTCTTTGACCCATTGGTATATCACAGTATGGTTGAAATGCATGACAGGCACAGAGACATGCGCCTTGATGTTGATAACATGTCTTATGAGGTAAAAGGAGGATATATGGTTTTCCTATCTACCAACTCTGGCTATTTATTTTCTCATTTGTAACTGGGATTTCAGGAATTGTTGGCATTGGAGGAGCGAATAGGCGATGTGAGCACTGGATTGAGTGAGGATATCATAATGAAGCTGATGAAGCAGCGGGTGTTTATGTCTGCCATGACTGAGTCTTCTACAGATCTGGAACCTTGCTGTATCTGTCAGGTATAAGCAGTGGTTGTCTATATTACTGAAAAGAAAGGACATGGAAACAATTTGAACATTTCTTCTAACTTCTCATGAGCTTGTTACTGACTGCATTTGTCTTGTTCTTCAATGATGGTAGGAAGAATATGCTGATGGAGACGATATTGGTTCCCTAGATTGTGGACATGAATTCCACGTCAACTGCATCAAGCAGTGGCTACAGCAGAAGAATTTGTGCCCCATTTGTAAAACAGCAGCCCTGGCTACATGATGGGGGAATCTGGATCTTTTCATGTTGGCATTTGTCATGTTACTTTCACATTGGAGAAAGACAACATTTCATATCTTGCCTCTTCCTCTCCAACATAAACTTAACATGACTAATACTAATATGAGAAGATACAAATCCATAGTGGGGCTCTATCCGCTCGTCAATCTGCTAGTTTGGTCTTGGCTGGCATCAATGGAAACTTGTTTTACTTGATGAACTTCTTTCTTCTTCCATATGTCGTTATTGTGAAGGGAAATAAAAAGAAATACATCCAAAATGGAGTAAGAAATAGAAATAAAGTGGTGCTTGAGTAACAGACATTTTTATTTGTACTGTCCCGATGGATAATTTACAATTTGGTGCTGATGGTCATAAGCTCTAGAACTTTACTTCATTTTGAATTTAAGATTGTTGACAGCATAGAGATGGGATGATGGCATGAATTCCTTTGGTTTTAGTTGTTTTCACTTAGGGAGCGTGCTGTTATTTCAAACGAAAAATGCTTTCCTCAAAATTGTTTCTCGGTCAACATCACAAACATACATTACAATTTATTTGAAAAAAATAGATTTCTTATTTGAATTAAGAGAAATCACCTTTTTCAAATCGACAGTGATTACATACATTCATCCTATTATCTCTCTGTTTTTCATTTTTTTTTTCTTTTTTATCTCTTTCGACTCTAACTCTCTCTCTCTCTCCCCCTTGTCCTCTTGCTCCTCTATTACTCTCTGCCCCTTTATTCGCTCACTCCTTGACCCTCACTCTTTCCCATCTTTCTTCGTTTTCTCATTTTTCATTTTTATAAATGTTAATATAAGATCATTGAGAACCTTGTCATTCTTTGTTCTAATCTAATGCAGAGCCATTCTTTGTTCTAAGGAAGACAACCTTGTCATTCTCGTCTCTTGCGTACTATATTCCCTTAATGGCGTGTTTTATAAGGGAACACAAGAACAGAGGATGAAAAAAAAAAAAAAAAAGGGAAGGAGAAGAATGAATAGTTAAAAGATAATTTTTTTATATGTTTAAAATGTTTTTATAAAAATTTTATATTAAAAAAAATATAAAATAATAAATAATTGAGGATAATAAAAGATTTTACAGAATTAGTTATACCTGGTCAAAATTACAAGGAAGAGATGACATAATTTTTTTTCTTCTATTTTATTCTTTCGTTTTCTTTTATCCAAACACAATATTTTTTTTCTTCTTCTCTCATGTCTCAACACAACATTGGTCGAAGATCTTTGACACTAGAGAAGCCCAACTTTTTATACAAATACTCGTCTTACATACACAAATTTGATAATTAAAACTAATTATTATATGCATTTATCTATTTCAATACACAAATCTGCATTTCCATTATCATCTTCTTCTTTTTTATCATAAAGGGTTATATGCAGTGGCTGCAAATACAACAAGAAATTATGGATAAAACCGTTTCTTTTAGCCAATTTGCGTGTTGTTTTCGCTAAGGCTTTCAAGTTTTAAGAAGCAATTAAGTTTCGAAATATTTACACTTTGCTTTACATAGCCAACTTTTCTGCTTAATTAAACTCTAAAACTGAATTAATTAGCATCTAGCTAGTTGTAAGTTAGAACTCTTGTTTATCTATTTATCTGTTGCATTTATCTATTTAAATATGCAAACACCAATTAAATCTAATTATTATATGCAATATATAAATTTACAATATCTATATAATATTACATTTTACTCCAACATAGTATACTTGCCATGCCTCTTATAATTATTGTCAAGGTTGCCTTAAATTAGCCTATAACTATGAAGAAGCTGCCATCCAAACAGCTTAAGTTTTATAAATATTGAAGTATTCTTTTTCTTTTCTTTCTATTTTTTTTAATGTAAAATGGCGTGGTACGTTTCATCAGCTTTTGACAGCAAATAAATCAAGGTTTCTTTCTGTAAAAAATTCCAGATATTGCAGTTATATATATATATATAAAATCAAATACTGGCAGTGACCTGAAACTAAAAGCTGAATTTGCGATATGTGCTGTGCAAGTTACTGGACGGTGACAAAATACAGCTGATCTCTGAGATTTAATCATTATGCAAATTCTTTAACGCTCGAATCTTTTCTTTCTCTTTATAAAAGCTCATTTAGAGTCACTCATTTCGAAGATGTGAACATACTTAAGATCAGCAGATAACAACAAAGATGGTTAGTGGTATCGCTGTACGCTTAGAAAGGTAAAAGCAAAGTAAATATTTTATTTTTATTAACGTAGGATATAGAATTAATTAAATCAGTAGAGTCACACATGTAAAAATCTGAGATCGAATTCACATGCAAATACATGAGATAGGATTTAAATCCTATAAAATATAGTATATTATTCATAACTACTGTTGATTTTTGGTCAATACTTTTCATTTCACAGCCAGAGGATTCATAATGATTTTTCAAAGTTCTGGTCATAGGAGCAGATATAGCAATCACAAGAAGATACACTGCCATTATAACTGTTGTAAGCTTTATTTTCTTGAATAGAGTTATAAACCTTGTGTGTTTCTTTGTTTTATAAATGTGACAGTTATTACTAACCTGATATGGTAAGTGGAATGAATTTTACTTTGAAACACAGTTACAGGGAAGAAAAGATAGAGTCAGAATGGAATTACCATTCTTGCTTTCAGTGTTTCTGTCAGGAACAATATAACAATTTGTTATCAATTTTAAGTTTCGTAAACAAAACCAGTTTAAAAATCATCAATCTCACACCCCAAGAGAACTCAATTTTTTTTAAAAAAAATACATATTGAAAGCAGCAAAGTATAAAGTAATACTGGTTGTACATACTATTTCTTTGACATTATTTACTACTTCTGTATATATGTTAATTTCAATGAAACTGACACGGTTTATCTAAAATAAATAATGTCAAATTCATTCAAACTATATCATGTAATTAAATTTAAAATATAATTATATAAAAGATATCATGTATGTAAGTAATATTTGTTATTTGATATGATAAAGTTAAGAATTATGCTTTGTATTAAAAAAAAATTATATCAATTTACACTCTTGTAATTTTTGTAACTTTTTTTTAATAAAAATTATGCTTTATTCAAAAATGAAAAAAATTATAACAAAGTTTTTAATATAATTTTATTAATAAAATTGTAATTCTTTCTAAAATAATAATTTTTATAAATAAATTATTAAATTTATATAAAAAATTTTAATTTTTTTTTTGTTAAACCTTTGAATAAGGTAAGATTCGTGGGAGGATTTTCTGGAAGAGAGGAGTATACCATCCGGTTTAGGTCATGGAGTAAGCAAATCTGTGGGACCCTTACAAGAAGAGAGAAGAGATATTTGTTCCAACGCGGTTATGGGTTTTGTTTGGGTGCATCGTAACGGCATTGGTTTATGGTTGTATTTTTGGGTTCTTCTCCTTCAACCTCTTCATTTCCACATTTGCCCCTCCATCTCTTCCACTTCACTCACCCACCTTTATATAAACTACTCCTTCTTTCTCCTTTCTCCACCACCTTTTCTCTCTCTCTCTCTCTCTCTCTCTAAACTGTAGAGCAATGTCCGGAGAGGTAGGGAAGCAGGACTTAGTCTTCATGTGGGAAAACCAGCCATGGGGTGTCCCCAATACTGATAACTCAGGCGAAACCAAAGAGAAAACCGCCACGGAGCCGCCGAAAACGAGCTCTTCCGATGAACAGAAAGAAGAAAAAACTGAAGGAGACGGTGATTTGATTGAATTAGATAAGAAACGAGGGCCTGTGGGTGCAAACAGAACCGGGAAGAAGATTGGTAATGGCGATGGGAAAGATTTGAAAGTTGGGGAATCTGATCATGATATTCACATCTGGACAGAGAGGGAAAGGAGGAAGAAGATGAGGAACATGTTCAGCAGTCTTCATGAATTGCTTCCTCATATTCCATCGAAGGTAAATTAATGGTTGTGAAGGGAAATGTCACAGTTTCCTGCCTTTTATTTTGTGTCTATCCTTGCATGACATGATGAGTTTCTTTCTTTTGGCTATTTTTGTTGTTTGTAAAAGGAGAATCACTTTTAATTATTACAAGTTCTCTTTAATTTCTGCTATAATAAATGTCAGGTTTAAGACTTTTCAATTTGTTTCCTAAAATTGGGTAGACCATCCTATTTATCTTTCAGCTATAATGTTTTGACTAACGTTATTTATATTTATTTTGATGATTTAAATTGATTTTAACTTTTTATTGACTCTATTTATTTAAAATTTTATTCAATGTACAATGAAAAATATTGAGCGAATCAAAACCAATTGGACTATCATTATTGTTTTGTATTTATTCCAGAGACCCAAAATTATTAGCAGCGGGATTGAGTGTTGCTTTCTACCTTGCTTTTTGATCTCTTGACATGGGGTTTGAAGACAGAAACCCAGAAAAATGAGTTGCTTTTTCTCCTTGTGCTCAATTTTTTTAGGTGCTTTCTCTGGCGTTTCAAATAAATAAATGAAAATTTTAATTCTTACATGGTTACAGGAAATATTTAAACATATACTATAGTGAGCTTGCATCTGAAGTTTTTATTGCCTCCATCAATGGCTTAAGGGCTCATTCACCGGATTCTGTAAACTGCAGATCCATTCATATTTGTGCATTTGAAAATGCATGTATCATTTAAAGATGTATTTATGCATTTAAAAAATGTATATATCATTTGGGGGTTGATTATTTTCACATCTATCTTGTACCCCTTTAGATTAATTGATAGATCTTTCACAAAATTAAATCACAATTTCAGTACTATTAACTATTCACTTGGGAACTGAAATTTATTTGTTTTTCTTAATTTCAATTTGACCTTGATTAGGCAGACAAGTCAACCATTGTGGACGAAGCAGTGAATTACATCAAAAGTCAACAGCTCAAACTCCAACAGTTGCAAAAACTAAAGCAAGAAAGGCTCCGATCTATGTCCAGTTTTGGCTATGACCAATCCGTGCTCAATTCCCAGTGGCATCCCTATAACTCAAGGGAGCTGCCATTGATAACTGATCAAGGATCTTCTTCCATGAACATGGCTGGAGCCATCACCAATCCAAATCCTTCATCATTTGCAGTGCCTCAACACCCTGTGGTGTTTGAAACTTATGCTTCTCCAAACGTAGTCTTAAATGTGTGTGGTGATGATGCAACATTCAGTGTGTGCTCACCCAAGAAGAAAGGCCTCTTCGCCAACATTTGTTTCGTGCTGGAGAAGTACCAGATTGAGGTTTCATCTGCTCATGTTTCATCCTATGCTAATCGAAGAATGTACATGATTCAAGCACATGTAAGCTCTCAGATTCCATCACCACATCTATGCTTTCTTTAATTTTATGGCATATTTAGATGTCATTATCATATGTAAACGTAGGACTTGGGTCTTATTACTAACCCAACCCAACCACCTGAATCGAGCCAAAGGTGTTGCTGCGTAAGTGAGGTGATTCTTACTTGGACTTACGTTACGTCTAAATGAATGAAATGGAAGTGGAAGTGAAAATAAAATAAAATTATTATTTTATAATTATATTTGATATCATTGGGAATGAATAATTGTTACGTGTGATACAATAAAATATTATACAATAGAATAAAAAATAATTAATTATAATAATATCTTATTAAAAATAATAAAATATCTACATAAAAATAATAAAAAAAACATGCAAGTTTAAAAGACCTCTAACATTTATTGATAGTATGACATTGATTTATTTTTTCTAACATGCTAATATCTTTTCATAATTTTAACTCTTCTTATATATTCATGAATAATATAATGATTCATTTTATTATTTTTGTGATAAAATGGACATTCCTATTTCATAATACCTAACCAAACAAACTTTTTATCAATTTCATTTTATCAAACAAAACCTCACATTAATATATTTAGACTGTGCATACTAAGTTAATAAAAAAAATATTAAATAAAAGAGATAATACTTTAAAGTATAATGAAAAATGTATCATTTCTCTTATTGGTCCAATACACAGACAGAAATACTTGGTCGCATTGATTATGAACATAATAATTATCCTTCCCTAAGTTTAGCCACTTAAAAATAAACCATTAAAGGATTAAGACTTGAGATTAAGGTCAAAAATAATTAGGATTAAATATAACTTAGGCCTTGAATTATAATTGAGTTCTTGAGTAATTAATTTATGTAAATACTGTTTGGGTAAATATTGCAGGCACACAAAGCCTCAAATCAGTTCTCAGAGGGAATTTCAGCGGAGGAAATATTCAGGCAAGCAGCAAGAGAAATTAATTTTGCCTTAGCTCTCTAGTTATGTTATGATCTTCTGGATGTGTAAAGTCCTGAAGAGTCGGCCATCGGATGTTCGCGCAAACTTAATTTGTCTTGTTACGTGATTTCTCTGTTACTATTTACTATTTTTCATTTTCTACAGTTTACTATAAATACAAATATGAATTTTGAGTATATATAATTATAAAGCATTATTACTTATTAATTACTCTCACTCACTCACACACCACTACGTGTCTGTTACATTTTCATGCAAATTTAGAACGTTAAAGCAGTCATGAATAACAACAAAAGGGCACAAAACCGTCACATATCTGTCGGAGGGCTTAAATCATCCAAGTGATAACTGTTAATATTTAGTCAATAATTATTTATTACAGTGCCTTACTTTTCAAACTACATTCAAAGATTCATATTAATATTATTGAATTTTTAAAATTTTAGTCACATATAAATATAGGTCTATTTTCTAGAATAAAATTATAAATCTTGTGCACTTCTTTATTTCGTATTTGCTATTGCAATTGCTATTACTTGCCTCTTAATTACAATCTATTTGGTAATTGCGATTGAAATTTCCCCTTTTCCATCCCTTTTTTTTTACTGTTATTAAAACAGTAACAGAGAAAAGCATGAGTAAGTAGATTTGCCATTCTTGCTTAGTTTCTGGAAATGAATATGGTAAAGAATGAAAAAAAAAAAAAATACTTTAAGTTTTCTCCAGATTTAACGAAATTCCGCGATCTCCCATCTGATTTAAAATTTTACTCAAACATTTCTTGAGACATAAAAATAAATATATACTTAAATTTAAATTTGAATTTTTCACTATAAAATAATGAAAAAAATGGATACATATAAAATTCAAATTAAATAATATAAAATATTATAAACATTTTATGATCAAGTATATATATATTTTAATCAAGTTTAAACATAAAAAAAGAATTATATTTATACTAAAATTTGACTATTTCAATTATATTTTACCTGTTTAAATTTAATTATAATATATATTTGATTATAAAATATTTAAAATATCTTATATTATTGATTTAAATTCTGTAACCATCTCTTTTTTTTTTTATCATTTCACCAATAGAAAATTGAACCTTAAATTTAAGTTTAACATTTTTTTATATTTTAAGAAAAATCTAAATAAATTTTTGAATTAAAAAGGAGGTTCATATAATTTCATAAAACCTTAAAGACTTCAAAATGTTTTTCTCTAAAAATTTTGTGCACTCTATATCCATTCGCATGGTTTATACTCAAAATTAGTCTAAAATCACCAATCAAACTCAGAGAAACTTGCAATTTCCTACCAAATTCTTGTAAAAATAATTGAGCCCAAGTGAGGATGAGAAGAAAACTCTCCCCTATTCAAAGCATCATAGTAATCATAGTAAAGCATATGGTTTAGGTTATGGGTTCAGCCTTCAGCAACATTGGGAATTTTAAGATGTGTCACCTTGGCTTCTTCAAGAAATTGAAAAATGTAAATAAATTTGATCTACTTATTTCTAATAAAGTTACTTTTAAAGAAATATTATATTAGAATAAAAATTTCATACACTATAAAAAAAAAAAGAGATTAAAAAATACAAACATATGGGTCCACAGTTGTGAGTTTGTGTGTTCATCTTGTGCAAGAAAAAAACACTTTCTTTCTCCTAAGTAAAATCCATTTTCTCCCAGTCTTGCTTTGTTGGGATCCACCACCAAGTAACTGCATTGGCTTATGATTACTTCTCTCTCCGCCAACCTCAGCATTTTCATATACTCTCAATCTCCTTTGCTTCACTCTGCCACCTTTATATGTTTCAAACTTTTCCTTCTTCAATCAGTTCTCAAAATCCCTTCTATCTCTCTGAGCTAGCCATGACTACAGAGATAAGCGAGCAGGACTTGGCCTTCATGTGGGAATGCCAGCCATCAGGTATCTTCAATTCTGATAACGCAGGTGAAAGCAAAGCGAAATCAGCGATGGGGCCACCGAAAACAAGCTCCGCGGAAGATGAACAGAAAGAACAAAAAACTGAAGGGGAGGCATTGGTTGAATGTAGAAAACGAGGCGGAGCAGGTGAAGACAAGATGCGGAAGAAGAGGGGTGGCAAAGGGAAAGGAAGGCTGAGTGAATCTGATCATGAAATTCACATCAGGACGGAGAAAGAGAGGAGAAAGAAGATGAGGGAGTTGTTCAAGAGTCTTCATGACTTGCTTCCTCATCTTTCTCCTAAGGTAACTAATTAATTAATGGTTTTCAAGGGCAAAAATTCTACTCTCAGATACACTCTTGTTGGCGTGGGAGCACAACCTCCCGAGATACGATTTAAAATTTTGAATTTTAGATCTGCTTCCTTGTGAACGAAGGTGAATAAAAATTTAGAGATTAGAAGGTGTGAGTAACATTATTTTTGAAAGAAAGATAAAAAACATTGCTAAATTTATTATAATCCCTAAGATCCATGTAGAGTTCATTGTAGACTTCATACCCTATGTTAGATGGTGTGAGAAATTCTGCAATCAATCTAAATATGATAAAACATTCTCTAAAATGAATAATTTCGCTTCATAATTTTTGTGTCTCTCTATCTTTCTTTCCTTTTTTTTTTGTTGATATGTGAATATTTTTATCTTTGCATGAAATAACTTTGATCAACGTAATTTGGCGCGAAATCAATTTTTCATATAAAATTTAATATCGAACGTTAATAAGACGTTAATCCGTTATTTATTTCGTTAGTATATAATTATTTTGTGTTTTATTTTGTAAAATAATCTATTAGTGATACTCTTAAAATCATTAGCTTTAAACATTTACCCCAAATTGGAGTTCAAAAACGCCAATTGCCTTATTCAATGGTCATTTATAATGCCTTCAAAGCATGGCGGTCTCCATTTTTTGACTAAAATTTGCTTTGGTCTTTGGTAGCGAGTCTAAAAATTTTGTTGAAAAATCATACAGTGAAACAATTAAAGCGATTTAAGTGATGTTTCTCGCGTGGATTTTATTGAACAAAACCTTCTCTTTTTTCCTTTGGTTGTCTTTATTATAATTTTGCCATAAAAACACTACAATTTTTTTTTTTTTCATTTGATCAGTAGGCGGCAACTTGGAAGAAAGCAAGCCTTGAAGAAAGGAATAAAGTGGAGATGGTTGGTTTGGTCATTTGAGAAAATAGCTCGGAAAATGGATAGAGCTTGATGGTTATAATACCAATGATTTTCTTTAATCCCATTGTATTGATTTGCCAAAGTTAGATTGTAGGATGATTATTTCATGTCTACCATATATATGAGTCTTTGTAATTTATCATTTTTGTGTTTACGGGATAGGTTTACAGATATAGAGTGAACTTACTTCTCAAGTTCCTTCTTTTTTTCCTTTTTTGACAATGGCTTAAAAGGTCATACAAAATGAAATATATGTTCATGACCACTCTAAGAAGTGGGATTGCATTCTCTAAAATAAACTCTATTCCTATTTGTGCATTCAAAATTCTTTCTAGGTATTAAAGTCTTAGCCATATTAAATAACAACTCTTGGAGAGAAACCGGATTACATTGTGTCAATTTTGTCTGATAAATGAGAAAATTTTTAGGACCAAATTGTAACAAGTAGCAAGGTTAAAGCAAAAAAAATGTAATTTAGCGTGAATTGTTTTCTTGATAATTAAGCTCTTTTCATTTTGATATTGATTAGGCGGACAAAGCAGCCATTGTGGACGAAGCAGTGTACTACATCGAAAGCCAACAACGCAAACTACAGGAGCTGCAACAGCTCAAGTTAGAAAGGCTCCAATGTGTGGCTATGCCCACTTTTGGCTGTCAAGCATCTGCGTTGAATTCACAGTGGCAACCTTATTATTCAAGTGAGGAACCGATAACTAATCAAGGATTTCCCAGTAATTTGGCTGATAACATCACCAATCCAAATCCCTACAACTCAACAGAGCCACTGATAGCTGATCATAATGGATTTTGCAATAACTTGGCTGATAACATCACCAATCCAAATCCCTACAACTCAACAGAGGCACTGATAGCTGATCATAATGGATTTTGCAATAACTTGGCTGTTGACATCACCAATCCGAATCCCTATAACTCAATGGAGGCATTGCTAGCTGATCATAATGAATCACCCAGTAATTTTGCTGGTGCCGTCACCAATCCAAATCCTCCAGGCCCAGTAGTCTTTGAGACTTATTCTTGTCCAAATGTAGTCTTAAACATATGTGGTAATGATGCAACGATTAATGTGTGCTCACCCAAGAAGGAAGGCCTCATGACCACCATCTGTTTTGTGCTGGAGAAGTACCCGATTGACGTTTTATCTGCTCATATTTCATCAGATGCTAATCGGAGTGTGTACATGTTTCAAACACAAGTAAGTATCCAAATTGTATCGCCAATTTATCCTTCCTCTCTACACTTCCTTTCCTCTTTCTGATTGCCTACTATTCTGTCATTATATATATAAGCTATGCTTTTTCTTTGGATATATCAAGAACATGATATTTAATGGTAATGGGCTTTGATGATAGTCATCATATAAGCCGTCCTTTTCTTAGCTTAGCCTCTTTAAATTAAGAAGTTGGAAATGCTCGCCACCCTCTATAAATATTTAGGGCCTGAACTTATAAAGGGGAAAAAGAAAAAGGGTTAGACATGAATTATTTTTCATTTTACATGAAAGTTAGTTTAAGAATACCATAGATTGTCTGATTTCAAATTTAGAGTATGTCTTTAGTTTTTTTGAGGATCTATGGTGATACTTGTATATAGTCTAGTCCCTTGATATAATTGATAAGATTCGAACCTAAAATATATAAATGCTTGAAAACAGTGAAACCTTATCAACCAAGTAAATTCAAGGTGTATGACAAGACAACTTCACTCAAAAGGGATTGAATTGGGTGTTTTGAAAATTTTTACAATTGTAAAATTTTCTTTGAAGAATTCTTGATTTTGGAAAATCATGAGATGATTTTAGGCGACGTTTAATTCACGGATCTTTCTCACATTTCTGATAATATTTTAAGAAAATTTTAAAATCTCATGTTTGGTTTAAAATTTAGAAAAATTTACTCAAGATTGTTTTTAACCTAATATTCTCATGAAGAATGTGAGTATTTTACATTTCTATGACATGAGAATATTTTAGTCATATAAAAAATTATTTTACCCGTCTTTTTATTAATGTCTTACTACTGCCTACCGTTGTTGATAGCTTCTTACCACCACTCTCGGCCGTTAGTTACTACCCACAACTATTGATCATTGTTCATTGTTGTTGACCACCGTTCATAACTATTGACCATTACCCACTACTACCTACTATAACTTATCAGTCACCACTCATCGTCGTTGATTACTACTTACCATGCATTGTCGTTAACCACCGTCTACCATTACTATCTTTTATGGTTGACCACCGTCCATTACCCTTGGCTGGTTAATTTTTCTGTGTTGACTATTTAATTTTTAATGATAACACTTTTAGTAATTTAACAGTATATATATTTAAAAATATACAAATTGATTAAAAGATAATATTATAACATTCTTAGGAGTGTTTTAATTGAACCAAATATGGAAATGTGATATTCTTGAGAATTATATTTTTGGGAATATTAAGATTCCTGAGAATGTATAATTCTATAAACCAAATACTACATTAATTCAACAACTCAAATGAACTTCAATAAAGATTTTGCACACAAAATATAGCAATTCAAACTATTGTGCAAAGCAACTCATTCAACTTTACATAGGCAAGGCATTAAGAAACACATGCAAAAAGAGATATTACTTTTTAAAGGATTCAAACAGCTAAGCAACAAGATAAACAATGGAGCATAATATATCCAACAAATTTCATCTACAAAAATAAAGCATGCCTATTTTTCAATTGTTCAACATCGTGAAATCAATAGACCAATAATTTTGACAATATTTCTCAAGCAATTTAAAGATCACATCCTTATTGTCAAGAGTAAAATAATCAACATAATATAAATTGTTAAAATATAAAGAGAGTAGAAAAAAAGGAATCAAACTTAAAATTTATAGTAATTTCCCTTTGAAGATCTACTCCTAGGTATACATTCACTCTTTAAGCTTTACAAACTCAACCTACTTCTTCACTATCCCTTTAAGTTTCAAGCGACACTTAAAGAATCCTTACAATCTCTTTGCTCTTTTTCAAGCAAATCACCTTTTATAAAGGATAACTCACCCTTTTCAAAGAATTTCTAAGACCTTACTCTCAAAGTATTTTTCAAAGAGATATCTCACCTTTTTACAAATCCAAAGGATTCCTCATCTTTTACCACTCACAAGAAGATATAAATGATGAACAACTTATAAAAACTCTCTCAACGAGTATATGAAACAGATGAAGCATCTAGAATAGAAAAATTTTATAATGATAAGCTCAAATCTTGATTTTGATGAAAGAAAAAGTGATAAATGATAAATGACGAAGTTAAGATTTTCTATATATTGTATTTGTTGATTCTTAATTTATATAAGAAGCTCATGATGTTTTATAGCCATTTGAGATACTTTTTGATGAAAATTAGTTTTTATTTTCAAAATTTAACCTAGATGAGTTGACTCGGTCAAATTACAAGACTCTTTTAATAAAAATTGGTTTGCATAAGTCGACTTACGTGCCCCAAAGACAAGATTTTAGAACCAAATTTAAAAAGTCATAATTTCTTCATTTTAATCCCATTTTAAGCAAACGACCTATCTTTGGAAAGGTATTTGAGTCTATTTTCAAAGGGCACTAATTTTATGCTCATATATTATGCATTTTTTGAGATATTATAAAAATAATTAGCAAAGGTTATAATGACTTAATTGTGAAAAATTAATTTTTAAACTCAAATTGAAAAAGTCATACCTTCTTTGCATCTTGATCATTTTAAGCAAATGACATGTCCATAGAAAGTTCTTTGAGTCTATTTTCATATGAAATGATTTTCATAATTTAATCATAAGTATTTTATAAGATATGATAAAAAAAAGTGACCAAAGGTCAAAATCAAAAAGATAAAAGCTCATATCTCATTTGTTTTTGAAGTGTCATCAAAACTATTCTATAAAAACAAAATTGTGGGCTATCTTTTAGAAACATTTTTGAGCTCTATATTTTGAAAAATTTTATTTTATAAGAAAGTCTAAGCCTAAAATAAAAAATTATACCTAATGAAGTCATTAGGCTTTTCTTGATATTTCCAAGCTTTCAAAGCTTCACTCTTCCCAGTTTTCTATACTTGGGGGCATATCTCCTTTCTAATTTTTTTTTCTTGAATTGAGCATAACAAGATTTCATATTACTTTACTCCAAAGCTTATTTTTCTTCCTTTTGAACAATTCTACAAAATATGTATAAACTAATTTACAAATCATATAATTAATTTTAGATAATTTATCATAATGCATGATTCAAATATATAACTGAAACAAATTAATACAAGAACATGTATTATTCACATTATATATTTATCAGCCATAATATAATATATCTATAAATATTTGTATAAAATATAATACTTATAACACTTATTTGTCATTATCAAAACTCATTATATCTGGGATAACACAAGGGATTATAGTTGGTCATGAATCATTATGCATTTAATCTGCATAGCATAAGTTTCAAATCTCAAACTTGATGATTAAGCTATAGGAAACACTATCTAAGGATCTGTTTGTATACACTATTGAAACAACACCAGGTCAAGAGTAGTCGTGGAAATAACTCATTTCTTCATCCTCTCCAACGCCGTTGGATTGAAAGGCTCTAAACATGAATAAAAGAAGATCTAAGATCACAGCGTAGAATATGGAGTATACACTTTGTACATTGTTGTTTCATTACTGGACTAAATTGTATGCTTCTCTTAATCATGATTGAGATAAAGTAGAACAGTAAGAAACCAGTTTGGAACAAGCCTGTGGGGCACATTAATTCCTCAATGGAATCAAGCCTCTTTATCACTGCCATAACACCATTCAGTGCTGACTTTTCCGACCTTGGCCTTAGAAATGGTATGCACTCAAAGCACGAAAATCTTCACCTTGTTCCTCATATGGTATGGGATTTTTCTCATTCTGATACATGTAGGAGCCTTGGCATCATAAATTTGAATCCAAATCCATAGGAGAGAGAATGGAAGAACACACATTAAATTAATTTAGTGCATATACCGTTCATCAGTGTTTATGTAAATATGGCTGAGCTGGGCATTGTTTGGGTAAACTTTGCAGGCAAAGAAAGCTTCAAATCTGTTCCCAAATGCATTTCCAATGGAAGAAATATTCAAGCAAGCAGCAAGAGAAATTAATTATGCCATCACCATGTCTATCTAGTTAACATTTTGATGAAAATATCTTGTTCTCTTGGGTGGCTCTAAAAGCCATCATGTTCCTGGTTTAAAGCAGCTTTAGTTGCTGGTTTGTCTGCTCTGTATCAAATAAATACTTGGGCAGCAGCAGCTTTATGCTTATAATAATTGCCTTATGATATGCTCCCATAAAACAGTTTGCCATTTTTCAATTTTATACAGGTGACAGTACATTTATGAATAAGTATATGAAGTGTTATCAGAAACTCTCTCTCTCTCTCTCTCTCTCTCCCTTCCTTGCGTGCATAACACAGTTCCAGCCTTCCATGCAAATTTAGCAGCAGTAGTGTAGGCATGACCGGCCCTTCTTTTTTAGTTAGTATAGTAACAATTTTTTTCCATTTAATTATTTATATATATATATATTCATTTAATTTTTTAATTCTTTTTTTTTCAACTAATTAATTTCATCCATTTAAGTTTTATAAATGAATTACGTCAATTATTGACACAGCAAGTCATGTTAAATCAATATAGGAGTATCCATATTATACATTTATATAAAAATTAAGCTTTTTAAAAAATAAATAAAATATTTATTTATAAAAAAGAAATAAAGTCAAACATGTTAGCGATGGTTTGGGTCTTAACATCTCTTTCACATTTAAGTTGGGAATTTTTCTATTTTATTGTGATTGGCAATATTGTTTTGCAATAGTTCAAAACTAATGCCTTAATTCTGTGGGCCAATTATTGACAAAAGTTGATCAACAATTTACTGCTACAAAACAAGATATAGGAAACTTCAAAGTATAAAAAAAGTAAAAAAATACCAATGTCAGTTTAATTTCAAAATCATAACGTTGTGAGAATACAATATCAGTTTAATTTTTCGAACATAAACAGTTCAATGCAATTTAGTCGTTACATACACTACAAAAAATAGGATAAAATTACTGCGGTCATTTTGCATAGGGTTAGAAGAAGCATCACAAAAAAATGAAATTAGTTAGAGTTGATTCACTACAACAAAACTGGTTGATAAACCGCCGCTAAATACACGGACGATATTTTTAGCGGCGGTTATCGAAGAACCGCTGCTAATTTCTAGATTTAACGGCGGTTATTTAGCGGCGGTTTGTATAAACCCCCACTAAAGACACGATGTGCAAACGTTAGAGGCTGTTTTAATAAAACCGCCATTAAATGTAATGTCATTAGCGGCGGTTTCAATAAAACTGTCGCTAATGATATTGTATTTAGCGGTAGTTTTATTGAAACTGTCGCTAATGACATTGTATTTAGCGACAGTTTCAATAAAACCGCCGCTAATGATATTATATATTTTATATTTTTATAATTCTTTTTAAAATAAAAAAAATTATTTTAAAGAAATTTAATATTTTTATTTTTATTTATTTTTAAAAAAATCACATTTTTTCAGATGTAGTAACCTCGGATAATAAAAGATTTACAGTTTTAAATAATCTCATTAAGAATGACTTTTTTTATTTA
>JANHAO010004124.1:0-24753 GCA_026873985.1 Saraca asoca
TCCAACATACAATGAACCATAATAAAATCCTAAAAGACACATGAACCTAGACATGTTGGAAAATGCAAAATTACTATTTCCAACAACATTATCAAATAATAGAAGGGGTGTGTCCCATCACTAATATTTTCTATGTTTCCTTTGTTAATGACCATGCAATCATTCTTACTAATTAACGTAGCAAGGTCATGCATTTTGCATATCATGTCACCAAACTCAACTTTTTTCACATCTTGAAAGAAAGACCTTAGCCAAATTCATGAAATACTCATGGTCCGCATCTTCTGAAAGAAAGACCTTGACAACAAATTCGTAAAATATTCATAGTCCACATTTTCTAGATGTCTATCTTGATTTGTTAATGGGATAAACTCTTCAGCAATCCATTATTGAATTGGTGTTTCCCTCCTAATCACATAACTTTTAGAAAATACCAAACAATAGACAAAACAGTTTTTAAATTTGAGGATAGATGGTCATAACTCAATTTTAGAATTGATACCATGTTACTGTGCTCTTGATGTATACTTAAAAGTTCACTATCCCCAAAGTACAACTAACCATTCTCTGATAAACCTGGAATACACAAAAGGCTGTCAATAGTTTGTAGGGCAAGAGGGATACCGGCACATTTTTTGACGATTTCCTTACCAATTGCTACCAATTCTGTAATATCTCTCTCTTTTCTCTCTTCTAAAGCCATTCAAGAGAATACTTTCCATGATCTTTCATCATCAAGACCTTTTAAATTTAGAGAGAAGTTTGCATCCATTATCTTTTTCACCATTGCAATTCTGTTACAATTATCATGCTTCCCTTCCCTCCTTCCACCAACAAGCTTTTCAATTAGAGCCATGAGTTACGATTTTCATTCCACACATCATCTAAAACAAGCAAACACCTTCTTCCTTTGAATTTATTTCTAAGTTGAATAGACAAACAACCTCACATTTTCGGCTAAAAATAACTTTGAACAACCGCATCATTATACTCAAATTTAGCAAGCATAGTCTTAGCCAATCCCCCGGAGCCAGCTCTCTGATTGTCTTCAGGCCCTTCATAGTTTTATAGAGCCACTACAATTGATTTACTAAATAATTTCGCAATCTTTGTGTATTACAGGACTGAGGAATATAATACAGATAACATAATAGCAATTTGCTATAATAATTAATAATATAATAAATAATTAACTAACAGTGGTTTGCTTAAATGATAAGTTCGAATCTTTCAAGACTTTAACCAATTGAGGTAATTTATATTACAAATCAGATCTCAAGGAGGATAATTATTTATTACTTTAGTAAATTTCACTAAATAACTTTGGTTTTATTGTCGAGTTGTTGTAGATGTACATGCATAATCAATAATCCAATCGGATAGGATATCAACTGTAATCTGCGCATCAGGCTTGATTTGTTTTATTTGATAGCAATTTGTAATACTAATTTATATCTTAAATTATAATATATTTAAATATATACAAATTATTATCATATTTTTTTTATTATATAACTATATAATTGATATAATTATATTCATGTCAATTGTGAGATAATACTATATTTCTTTTAATTTGATAAAATTATTACATCAATATTTTAAATTAGTTAAATTTATCATTTAAATTTTTTCTTCTCTTCAAAAATATTTTTTACTATATTAATAATTAGAGGAATTTATTTATATATTACTTTGTTTAGAAATTTGAATTAGCTATTTCACATTAAAAAATTATTTTTAATTAATAAAAGCTCATGGATGTCTTCAAACTATTTTTTTTAGCTATATTTATATGTAGATGTTATAACTAATATATTATCTTCAAGAAAATATATATTTCAAAAATATTTATTATAAAGTTTCTATTGTGGGTATTTTTGGACAATGCAAAATGGGCTGCCAAAAGTCCAACAAGAGACGAGTCCAAATAGAAAGGGCCCATATCATCCAAAAACTAAGGTCATTTGACAGAAGCATCAGCTCATTAGCCGCGAGCTCAGGACACAGAACAAGGCCAAGGCGGTAACTCTAACTCATCAAGGACGGACTCCAGCGCACTGGTTGAAGCATGCCACCTCGGCCATCTTTCAAAAGACTTATTTTTGTTGAACCCAAGTACAAAACCAACTAGCACAACCAATAGGTCACTCAGTATGAGCTCGAACTGCCAAGTGAGTTGTCTTAAGCATAAATATGGAATTCCCAAGTTTAGTCATTAGCCAGAGGCACATTCTCCTAACCAACAAGTCAGTCCACAAAACTGACACATTAGCCTCCAAGAACCGATAGTGAATTGCCAAGCATTTATTACCCACCAAGTATTTATTGCTTATAGCGGCGAAAAAGATAGTTTATAATTTGTTAAATTATACTTGTAACCCCCTATTTCTATAAATAGAGGGAAAAGATCATTGTAATGGAGGAGTGAAAAAAATACATACAGAAACTCTACTTGAATAGTGAGAGAATTTATGTAACTATTACTATACTAAAATACATAGAAAAATAATTGCACAAAAGCAAATATAACCACTGTGGATGTAGGGGTCACTCTAACTTTAGTCAAACCACGTTAAAAAGCTTCTGTTGTCCTCTGTTCTTCCTCTTTTTCTCTCAATCTCTTCCTTATTCATACACACACTTACAATTTGTAGTTTAGGGCTATACTAGACTTTACCCATTGACTGAATTTTGCCGTCAACATTTTGGCACTAGAAGAAGGGCTCCAACTGCATTGTTTCTCTCTTTGGTTTATTGTTTAACTATAATGGCAAGAGAAAAAAAATATAAAAAGCATTGATGCTGCTGTTGGCCAGCTTAATGGTCATGTGGAATAACAATGGGAAACGTTACTAGCTGGAGGCTTAGCCTTCCTTGTGGTAGGCACCTCTGTTGTCCTCACAACAAGTGTTGCCATTGGCATAGCACCTTTGACTCTTCATCAGCCTGTTGCTTTCAAGATTAACGGAGTCCAAACATGGCACCAACATCAAGAGGCCTTTGAAAACACTGTGAGTGAATTGGTATATATAATAAAGGCACTGGTGTAGGCATAAGCTCAAGGGGCATAAAAACAAGTAGAGGTAACTATGCCTGGAAGAGAACCCCAGCATCTAGGAGCTCAACTGGAGAGGCTTGTTAGAGAAGAACATCAACGAGCTTGCTCTATCCATTCGTCCAATTCACGATTAAGGTTGGAGGTCCATCAAGCTTGAAAGGACAATGATAGGAACAATCAGTGACGTGACAGCTCACATTGAGAAGGAAACACAAATAGAACCAATCATGGATGAAAATCATATCATTACTCACCTCGTCATGAGCATAATATAAGGCATAAGACCTTGGATCGCTACTCCCATGATCAAGAAGGTGATAGGAGTCATCAAACCACCAACTATCAGTCTGAGACTCAAGACGCGAAGATTGAAGAGTTGCTTCAGAGGGTGTAGCAGCTAGAAAAACAACCTTCAGTTCAGAGCAATCAAGACCGTTCCGAGGAAAGGACTCCTTTCACCCGGGAGATTAAAACAAAGCCTTTTCCTCATAGGTTTAAAGTCCTAAACATCTTGCAATACAACAAGGATAGTGACCTGTATACTTGGATGCATTCAATGTCCAAATGGATCTCTAAACCATTAATCCATTAGTCAAATGCCACATTTTCCCTGCCACTCTTGGAGAAATACCCCAAACGTGGCTTAGAAGTCTCCCTACTCACAGGATTCATAATTAGGAAGAATGTCAAACGAGATTCCTCAATCAATACAAGGCACTAAAAAGATAGCTCGCACCATCCTATCACCTTACGACAGTCTTTCAGCAGAGAGATGAATCGTTGAAAGACTACATCACCCGATTTAGGCGTAAGGTCAGTAATGTGGAAAATCCTTCAGATGAAAGCATCCTCACAACAATCTTGGTTGGACTTCGCAAGGATGGCAAGCTCTATGAGAGTATATACAAGTCCCCAATGAGAGACCTAGGTGAGTTCTACGAGTGAGCGGGTTAAAAGATTAGTTAGGAGGAGAGTAATAGAGGAGGTCAAAAGGGTGGCTCTGATGGTCAAGTCATAAAGAAGGCCAGGGGTGAGTGACCTCAATGCCAAGGTCACTATGATAGCTATAGCATCTTGTCAAACACCCCAAATAGAATTTTTGCAGCAGAGAGTAATAATGAGGATTTTGGGAAGCCCAAACCCATAAAGGCTCCTCCCAAGCGCAGGAAAAAAAAATAAGTTTTGTGCCTATCACAATGAGGTCAGGCACAATACTTCAGAATGCTAGGTACTCAAAGACGTCATCAAGAGAGCTCACTTAAGGGACTATGCAGTGCAACTTGTGGGACAGCGACCTTCATGGCCTGAGTAACTAGCCCAACATCAGACCGGTAGACTCCTGAACATGAGGAGACACCCTCAGTAAGGACCATATTCACCATCCATGGTAGACCCTACATTGTTGGAGCTTTAAAAAAGTCACATAAGCGGTATGTGCGGGAGGCAAAATATGTCCTACTTACACGGTACGATGTAGTTGAGGGACTAGCAAAAAAGCCAAAATGAGCTCTGATTGCCTCACTTTTACTAGTAAAGATGCTCAAGAAATACATTCTCCACACAACAACGCACTGGTCATTCGAGTTAGGATTAGTAATGCTGAGGTATAGAGAATCATGATTGACACAAGCAGCTCAATAAATGTGATGTATAGGCAATATTTTGACTAAATAGGTATAAACTCTGACTAGGTTAAGCCTTCACCAGAACCAGTTTTTGCCTTCATACGAGATGAGTTAGTACCAGTAGGGTGAATTAAACTTCCAGTTACCCTTGGGGATTTAGGCAACCAAGCCACTACCTTGGTTAATTTTCTGATCATCAACTCCCTCTTAGTGTATAATGTGGTGTTAGGGCGACTAGTGATGAATGACCTAGATATGATCATATCACCCAGAACACTCGCCATCAAATTTCCAACCCCTAACAGAGTTGGATGTGCATGATGAGAGTAGTAAGTGGCCTGATGTTGTTATAAAGATGCAATTGAAATAGGAGTAAGAGGAAAGAAGATTGATGTGGTTTATAGAGGAAAGTCGTGACCTACGAGCTTGATTGGAGTTAACCACAACCTAGACCCTCATGAAGTAGATGGTGAGGTAAACACTAAAAGATGCCTCAAACTAGGAAGAAATTTGTCCTCAAACATGAAGGCAAAGCTAACTAAGTTTCTTAAAGCAAATCTTAACGTCTTCGCCTAGAATCATGAAGATATGGCTAGAATTGACCCGAAGGTCATGTCGCACAAGTTGAATATTAATCCTTATTATAAGCCAGTTCGCTAGAAGCAAAAGCCCATAACTGCTAAATGATATGCAGCTTTAAAAGAAGAAATAGAGAAACTTTTGGCTAACAAGTTCATCTAGGAAACTCATTACCCAACTTAGGTAGCCAATCCGGTATTGGTTAAGAAAAAGAATGGGAAGTGGAGAACCTGTATTGACTTCACTAACCTTAATAAGGCATGCCCAGAAGATAGTTTCCCCTTACCAGGAATCTATCAACTCGTAGATGCAACAGCCAGATACCAACTCCTCAGCTTCATAGACATGTGCTCAGGATACAACTAGATTCCCATGGACACACAAGATGAGAACACATCTCATTTATCACTGACCATGGGCTGTATTGCTACAAAGTGATGCCTTTCAAATTGAAAAATGCAGGGGCCACCTATCAACGATTGGTGAATATGATGTTCAATGAGCATATAGGAAAAACCATGGAAGTGTACATGGATGACAAGTTGGTAAAGTTTACGCAGGTCGTTAACCATGTCCATGATCTGGGAGAGATGTTTCAAATCCTGAGGAGGTATTAAAATGAAACTAAATTTACATAAATAAGCATGTGGAGTTACTTCAGGAAAGTTCTTGGGTTCATGGTAAACAACAGGGGAATTAGAGCAAACCCTGAGAAGATCAAAGCTCTCATTGACATGAGATCCCCCACTGGAGCTAAGGACATGCAAAGTTTCAAAGGCCAAGTCACAGCACTTAGCAAATTCATCTCCAAGGCAACGAATAAATGCATTCCTTGCTTTGACATCCTAAAGAAGGCAAAGAAGTTTGAATAGAAGCAACAATACGAGGTCACCTTCAACAACTCAAACAATATCTTGGGCGAGCTCCTCTTTCATCAAAGCAAAAGGAAGGTAAGAATCTTGTCATCTATTTAGGAGTATCCTAGCATGCCCTTAGCGTAGCCTTGATGCAGGAAGAAGGTTAAGCTCAGTTCCCCATTTATTACATAAGCAAAAGGTTATTGGACGCTGAGACAAGGTATTCACTTATGAAAAACTTGCCTACTGCCTAGTAGTTGTGTCAAGAAAGCTGTGACCTTATTTCCAAGGAAACAACATAAAAGTGCTCACACAATTCCCACGTAGACGAGTCCTGCAAAAGACGAATGTCTCAGGTCATCTACTTGAATGGGCAATCAAGTTAACACCATTTGATATTGAATATAAGCCCTAACCGATGATCAAAGGGCAAGCTCTAGCAGACTTCATTGAAGAATTTATCAAACTTATACAAGAGGAAGTAGAGACTTCAAAATTTCTATGATGGGAATTGTCTGTTGATAGGTCATCAAGCAAACAAAAGGTCGGGGTAGGAATGTTTCTTATCAGTCCAAAGGGGCATAAAATTCTCTATGCATTAAGATTCAGTTTCCAAGCCATAAATAACAAAGGTAAGTATAAAGTATTATTAGCCGAGCTACGACTGGCAAAAGAGATGCAAACTGAAAGATTGAAAATTTTTAGTGATTTATAGCTCATTGTCTGTTATGTGTGAGGAGAATACCATACTAGAGGATCAAAAATGGCCATTTATCTGTAGAAAGTCTAGGAATTACTAAGCTTGTTTCAGCATTATGAGGTCAATTAGATACCTTAAGCCCAAAACACACATGTTGATACCTTAGCTCGCCTAGTCACGACCAAGGACGTTGACTTCTTGGGGGCGATGCTAATAGAATTCATTTCATCCCCAAGTATAGAACATAAAAATGCCTTGATGACATTGCCCAGGCACCTAGTTCCTAGATGAACCCAATTCTAGATTATCTACAAAATGACAAGCTACTAGAAGATAAGCTTGAGGCACAATGATTGCAAGCTTGAGCAGCCAGATATTGCATCTATGATAATGTGTTATACAAAAGAAGGTTCTCAACCCCACTTCTAAGATGCACTGATGGTCTTGATTGTGACACCATCCTGGAAGAGATCCATATAGGCCATTATGGGAATTATGTTGGGGGGCTATCTCTAGCCTAAAAAGCTCTTCGACAGGGATTCTATTAGCCCACAATGAAAAAAGACACTGTGGATCTTGTCAAAAGATGCGACAAATGCCAGAGATTTGCAAAGATTCCATGAGCTCTGCCAGCATACCTACAACAAATGGTTAGTCCATGGCCCTTTGTGATCTAGGGCATAGACCTAATTGGACCACTCCCTATAGCTCATGGAAATTGCAAACATGCAGTAGTGGCTGTAGATTATTTTACCAAGTGGGCAAAGGCAAACGAGCTCACAGAGATCTCTTCTGTAAAGATTGAAAAGTTTGAATGAAATAACATCATTTGCAGATTTTGTTGGTGTATGCCTGGAAGCCAATCATAAGATGATTGTTTTGCATACATTATATTACATTTTAAAGGCAATTCAATTATTACATTTTGTTATATCTACGTAATATAAATAAATATAATAATTTTCCCTAGAATAATTTATTATTCTTAAAATGTCCTTAGTCGAGTATTGTTATGAATTGGGATAGTAATAATACAGTGAGACTAGTATGTATGATGATTGATGATTAAAAGTCATGGATATGAGATATTAGGTACTTGTTAGAGAACAAAATGTACTACACTGACCCACTATAAGAATGCTACATGGATAATTATGTGTCATAAGCAATTCTTATAGTGACCATGACGTATAAAGCCCTTGGACCTGAAATCACCACGATTCCCTGCATAAAAAGTTATTTACTTTGACACTGTCTAATGTTACCTTTAATAGGATGGCCTAAAAGGCAGTAGTTAGGTATATCACAAATCATGTGGAGGGATATGGGTGATCTAGATGGGATTTTGTCCCTCCTACTAAGGAGTAATATCCATGGGCCCTTTGATTAAGTGGGACTAAGAAATGCATGGTCGTGCTCAAATGAATAAATATATGATATTGATTCATTTGCTTTCAGTTAGTCATTCAGGAATCAAGAAACATAGATTGAATTATTAAGAGGATGACACATTTCATGCCTCGAGTTCAATTTGGATATTCGAACAAAAGGGACTAAGATACATGGAATATTGGTCACTGTTTAGGTATGTCAAATCACCGTCATTCTTATTACTTGGGTGGTAGTGATGTATTACTAGATACTACTCACTATCTATGATGTCAAAATTAGATTAATTTTGATATCATTGCCAATGTAATAAGAACCTACAAGGTCGCACATAGAGTGAGACAAAATTGGAATTGATGTAATATAATTAGGATTCTTAATTGGATTAAGAGATCCTTAGAATATAGCCCAGTATAGTATAATACAATATGATATAATATTGGATTATATCATAATATTATATTATAATGTAATATTATTTAATATTAAAGTAATATTATATTTTTTTTAGGCTATATTAAGGTTATATTATATTGGGCTTAATTATTAACATTAGTTAGACTAAGTTAATAACTTAAGCCTAAAAGTCTTTCCACACTTTCTGTTGGACTAGGACTCTCAATTAGGCTAAGACTAGGACTTTTAGTTGGACTAGGCCTAGGTCTTTTCTCACTAAACCTTGAAGTTATAAATATAACATTAAGGGATTGGTGAGGCAGTAGAAAAAAATAAGCAGAATAAAAAGAAAAACATAGTTTTTCAAAAAAACTAATTGAGAGATCCTAAAAAGATAGAAAGAGGCGTTTCCTAGTGGAGGCGTAGTGTGTAAGGCTATTCTATCCAGCAAATCAGAGTTTTATCTTCCTCATGTGTGGATACCGTAGAGACACAGATTTGTCAATCTGTGTTAGTGATTTCTGCATCAAATCAAAACATTGCATCCAATCATAGCATCATAGTAGACAAAAGTTCATCAATTTGTGTTGCTGATTTCTACATCAAACTGCAACACCACAAGGAGATAGAATTTGTGTTGCTACATTCTGCATCAAACATAGGAAAAACCAATTAAGAGATCTCAAAAAGATATAGAGAAAGGTGTTTCCTAGCAGAAGCGCAATGTGTGAGGCCATTCCATCCAGCAGATCGAAGTTTTGTCTTCCTCGTGTGTGGATACTGTGAGACACAAATTTGTCAATCTATATTGGTGATTTCTACATCAGACCACAACCCGTAAGGAGATGGAATCTGTGTTGCTGCATTCTGCATCAAATGCAACATAATAAGGTATTATCTTAACTAACTAATTTATGTTTTATGCATGAATCCTTGGTGGGTTTCAATTTTTTTTTTAATTTTCTACTATGTTTATTGCATTAAAACCCAGTAGATTTAAAGTCCCCCAATAGATTGTGACTAATAATGGGACTCAGTTCAATAGTGTGCAGTTTATCAAGTTCTGTGATAATCATAAGATCATAAAAAGGTTCTCGATTGTAGACCATCCATAGGCTAATGAACAAGATCATCAAATATATCTTAAAGACAAAGTCGAAGGCCAAGAAAGGATCATGGGAAGATGAGCTATCAAAAGTGCTTTAGGCTTACAAAACCACAGTCCGTAGCACTATAAGAGAGACTCCCTTCTTAATGGTATATAGGTCCAAGGCAATTATCCTAGTAAAACTTAAAGTAGCATCACAATGAAAAATTACTTTTAATCTAGATGACAATGACCAACTGCTCGCTATGAATCTAGATCTTATAGAAGAAACAAGAGAAAGAACTCACATCAGAGTCATGACCTACTAGTAGTGGGTCATGAGATACTATAACTAGAAGGTTTGAGCTTAGAGCTACAAACCTTGCGATCTCACTCTATGCCTCATCCTCTAAGAGCACATAAGGCTAACGAGGGGAACCTAGGAATGAACTGGGAAAGCCTATACATCATTCAGAAAGTCCTGGGTAATGGAGCTTATCATCTGGCAGACATAGATGGAATAGAATTTCCTCGAGCTTGAAATGCTGAGCATCTCCGCCCATGCTATTAATAGAAATTCAAATTTTGTAAAATGAATCAAAGATTAGTAAAAGCACTTGAGTGTTTCTCCAAATTTTTGTGTATGTATTTGTTTGTTTCTGAATAAAATTTCAATGAAGTTTTGTATAGGAAGCAAGCAATGCATCAGACGAGGAGTGTTATCTAAAGCATAACCCATGGGGCACTCATTTTCACATAAGTTTATCAAGTCATGCATATGGAGCACTCAAGTTTGAAAACTGAGAAGAAATAAATAAAAATATCATAGAAGTTCATTCAGTGTTCCCTTCAACGAAGCAAATTTATACAAAATCCAAAGTTCAATATAGAATTCAAGAAAGAAATTCAAAATTGCAAAGAGTCATGGCCTAAGAGGTTGGATCTTCTGAAGTTGAGCCTTTATAGGGCAAAGGGTTGGTAGGAGGAATAGTAGAGTCATCTATCTCTTGATCACCAGTGGATTCCACAACCTGTGAGTCACTCTCTCTTTGAGTGGCACCCTTAGTAGGAGAAGCCTTAACTGTGGATTTTGCACCCTTTTCGGAAGACTTGGCCTTCCCAATCCTCTCGAAGTGTTCAATAGTCTTAAAGGCATCCTTATTGAAAAAAGAGAAGTTCATCTCCAAGTGTCGTTCCCATAGGGTGTAAAAGAAAGAGGAGCTAGTTTCAAACTCTACCATTTTTACTGCTTCCACAACTAGCGAGGTAGTCTCTGCTTTGACCTTGGCAACCTCTTCCTTCTCAAGAGCAACTTCCTTCCTAGCCATCGCAAGCTCTTTCTTAATGACCTTAGCTCACTTCATCGCTATCTCGGCTTGTTGAACAACCATGTCCAAGTTAACTTTTGTCTTGGTTAGCTTGTTAATTGCCTTGCTGAGGTATGATACAATGGCTTTGCGATATGTTGCTTCATGAGATAGAGCGACCCCAGTGCCTCTTGCTTTCTCCTTTAGCTTTAACGCCTAGCAGTTGTGGTAGCCAGATCCTCCTAAAGTTTTGCAATCTTGTCACCCTAAACTCGAAGTGCCTTATTTAGTTTCATTATTGTCAGCAAGTTCTACAGAACCAAATAGTCAAGTTAGATTACAAAAAAGGCAGAGGAATTAGGATAAAAGGACATTCACTAGTAGGCCATGACAAGATGCATAGCTCAGCAACCCTTAGGTTGAGAAATCCTCTAACTCTAATGCCTTGACCCTACTGCAAGGTCCTAAGATCGCATTGACATTATCCAAGAGCATGTCCAAGTATTCCTCCATCTTTGGGCCAAGTCCAACAAGTTACTTCTCAGCCTTAACCTCAGGCACCATCCACTTTCAAGTGGCAGTGACCTTCTTCCCTTTATCCTTTTTCTACTTCTTACCGGGAGGCTTAGAAGGAGATGTAACCTCAACTACAATAGCCTTCTCGGGATGTAAGGTCAAAGTCAGCTCTTGCAAAGGTGCAACTGGCAGGGCCAAGGGTTGACTTACAGTATGGGGGTTTTGTCGGCATCAAGAACCACTAAGGTCGATGCAGAAAGATCAGGTGGAGGCTTTCGTAGGATAAGCTTCATTGTGTCCTTGAAGTCTTCAAAGTTTGCTAGGTTGATCTCTTTGATTTGACGGGCTTTGATCTTTTTAGTGAGCTCGATACTCAGAGCTAGAACAAACTTGTGCAAGCAAAAAAAACCCTTGTCCAATCAGAAGTTGTTTTGGAGATCATCCAAAGCAGCAAACTGATCCAAAACCCTAAGCTCCTTAGCCTCAAGAGTTGGTTTCTTACCAACCCCATCTACAAAGAATGAAAAGTGTTAAAACTAGAGAAGCAAGTATAAAAACTCATCAAGCTCGCATGTTTGCAAGTTTGCCCATCGGGAGTAAGAAGAAAATCAAAGTTGTTAAGGTAATGTAGGGGTGGACAGGAAACATAAAACTAACGGGTTTTGTAATTCCCCACATTGGATTTGCCTTTGGCATCACCCTGCGACAAAATTTTCTTGTGCTCAGTTTGCTGAGCTGAAAGATAGTAGATCCCCTCTTGCAGACTCGTATTCCTAATACTATAAAGGTAATAGAGAACCTAGGTAGATGGTGGAGGGAGATTATTTCTCAAATATACAATAGCCAGAGAGGTGAGCTGCGAATAGGAATTCCAGATAAGTTAGAACAGGTAGAGCTTTAATTTATTCAGCAACTTAACAATGTAAGGATGAACTAGGAACCTAAACCTAGCACTAAGGTTTTAGGGACTAATAGCAACAAATCCCTAAAGAGAATAAGCTACATGATCGTTAGGTGAAGGAGCCGTAACGTGACATCTTTTGGGGAGTCAGAATGTTTGAATTATACTCTGGAACTCGTCAAGGCTGATGGTTGAAACATGGTGACTGAACACTGAGCGATCTGAAGACTGTTGACTAGTAGTGGCCTCCTGGCCCCCAACAAGGTTTGGACAAACACTGAATTCCCTAACAACCTCTCCACTCCTTGAGGTCGCTTCACCTATAGACCACATCAGCTCCACATTCTTGGATGGAGAGTCAGATTCATCGTCACTCCCTAATCAATGACTTCGGCATTTATGAGCTGTCATCTACACAAGAAAAAGGATGGTCAAGTCACTAAAAGTAGACCATACCAAAACACTAAGGCTAATAATGTCCTATACGACATGTCACATGTGCCTCGAGTCACCACATTTAAAACCTAGGCCCTAAAAGACTAAGGGAACTTGACCATTGGGCCACTAAAACATAGAAAGCAAATGCAAAACTTGAAACGATGATTAGAAACCTTAGAGTCTAGTAATAAATCGACAAAATAAATTGAACATTATAAGAGAAACTATATAGGCAGGCAAGTTCAACCAACATTTAAAATTTTCAACCACAACAAACAAGTCTCACATAGACCTCAAAGCAAAAATACTCAAAAACCACAAATTAAAGAGAGAGAACTCACCATTTTAACTAGTGGAGAAGGTCTAAGATGTTTGCAAAGCCGATTTTCAGAAGGTTAAAACTCAAACCATGAGCCTAGAAAGTCGAAACAACACCAATAGTAGTAGATGGTGACAAATTGATGTAGGTTTGATGGAGGTGATGAAGAAGAAAAGTCTAAGAGCTTTAAATTTCAAATGATAAATGAAAGGAGGAAAAGAGTTCTTTTAAACTTATATTGCGTGAAATCTCACTGTTGGATTTGGGAACCTATCAAATACCCACAATTTGATGGTTCGCTGAACGCCAACTATGAGTTATCACCAGCTTGTCAAAAACACTCACAAAGGTAGAAATGATTACATGAGATAGTGGCAGAAACCCAAAAGTCGCAGACAAAGTGAGCAGAAGCATGTCAAATGGCCCAAAAGATTGTAGATCGCAAGCAATAGACTACAGCTCTTGGCCCACACCACACCTAAGATATGCTAGCTAAGACGCATCTGTGCGACTTGCCTAGGCACCAAAATCTTGTGTAAACTAGGGTGCATTCGTGTAACCTACTTGGGCCCCTAATATTATGCTAACCAAGGCACATCTATGCGACTTATCAAGGCACTCGTGCCATAGCATCCAAATTGTGCTAGTTAAGGTGCATCCGTGTGACCTGTCCAGGCACCAAAATCTTATGCAGACTGGGGCACATCCGTGTGACCTGCCTAGACCCCTAATATTGTGCTGATTGAGGCGTATTCATTCAACCTACCAAGGCACCCATGCCATTACATCCAAGTTGTGCTAACTGAGGTACATCTGTATAACCTACCTAGGCACCAAATCTTGTGCAGATTAGGGTGTATCCATGCAACTTACCTAGGCACCAAATCTTGTGCTAACTAAGGTGTATCTGTACGGCCTATCGGGGCACTCCTACCATTATATCCAACTTGTGCTAACTGAGGTGCATCCATGCAACCTACCTGGGCCCCAAAATCTTATGTGGATAAAGGCGTATCTGTGTAACCTACTTAGGTGCCCAATATCACGCTAACTTAGTTGCTCAAGCATTTTAGTGCTCAAACTTGTTACTAGCTCAAGCATTTTGATGCCAAAGCTCATCACTAGTAGAGGCACTCTGGTGCTCAAATTTATTGCCAATCGAGATAGGCTAATGTGACTGATTGGTCATTCAACATGGCACATATCCTTTTAAGTCATGATTTATTAGCTAAAGCCCTTTTACATTAATTTGATCTATACTAACTAAGGTTGATTAACCTACCAAGCATTCATTTTATCTAATGTTTATCAAGTTATGGTTCACAGGAACTCATTCATGTTACCAGCTATAACCTACTGGACCACCAATATGATGTGCTTGGGAAAAAAGAATCATACGCAAAGTTTCATCAAAAAACCTCTTTCAAAGAGGTAAATTTACACAAGAAAATTCAAAATATAAAGACTAGAATAAGCTTCTAGCTATAATAAGTAGGAGGAATTGGCTTTTAAGAGCCAGACTCTATGAGCAAGAGCAATCTGAATCACTCCAGCCTTTTCTTTTTATCCTCCACCCAAGCTAGGAGCTCTTCCCTCTGCCTTGCAACTCCTAGGTGCTTGGAAGAACTAAACAATCAACTCGCCATGCAAGGAAACCAAAGAACAGAGGTGAAAGAGCTACCTTATTCACCATGACCATGAGGGGGCTATGGAGGAACCTAACAAACTTCCTGGGGTCCTCAAAGAGGAATTGTGCATGGGAGCTTCTTATAACAAAACTTCCTAGGATCATCAGAGAGGAATAGTTGCTGCAAGCCATACACACTTCATAGCACTTCACCAAAGACTCAAACCATTAGAGGCATGGGGGGCTCAGCTAATGCACCCATTAGGTCATTCTCTAGAAAAGGAAGAAAATCTTTCACACCTTATATAGACTAGTCTAGCTTCCCTGAAGAATCCAAAGGATGTCTAGCTGTTCTTGATCGAATAGTCTAGAAAAGAGCAAGGCTATCACATTAATACCTATAAAACATGAACAATAGAAGGCATGGCTTGGTGCAGATAAAGCAAAAGATTGAAGCCTGAAATTACAACACGATAGACTAAAAACAAAGACTTTGACAACATGGCAGATTGTAGGTGAAGGACTTAATGACACTATAAACTACAAGGACTTTGCTAGCAAACTGCAACTCCTAGTGTGTAAAGCAAATTAAGAGTTAGGGGGCTAATGTTGTGGGTATTTTTGGACAATGCAAAATGGGCTAGTAAAAGCCCAACAAGATATGAGTCCGAATAGAAAGGGCCCAAATCATCCAAAAACTAAGGATGCTTGGCAAAGGTATCAACTTGTCAGCCGCGAGCTCAAGATGTAGAACAAGGCCAAGGCAGTAACTTCAACTCATCAAGGATGGACTCTAGTGCATCGGTCAAAGCATGCCATCCTAACCATCTTCTAGGAGACTTATTTTTATTGAACCCAAGTACAGGATCAACTAACATAGCTAATAAGTCATTCAGCATGAGCTTGAACTACCAAGCGAGCTGCCACAAGCATAAGCACGAAATTGCCAAGTGTAGTCATCAGGTAAAGGCACATTCTCTCAACTGACAAGTCAGCCCACAAATCGACACATCAGCCTCCAAGAACCAACAGTGAATTGCCAAGCATTTATTACCTACCAAGCATTTATTGCTTACAATTGTGGAAAAGATAGTTTTACAGTTTGTTAAATTACACTTATAATCCCCTTTCTCTATAAATAAAGGGGAAAGATCATTGTAATAGAGGAGTGAAAAAAATATATGCAGAAACTTTGCTGGAATAGTGAGAAAATTTATATACTGTTACTTTATCAAAATACATAGAGAAACAACCATACAAAAGCAAATATAACCACCATGGATGTAGGAGTCACTCTGACTTTAGCTAAATCATGTTAAAAAGCTTATGATGTCCTCTATTTTTCCTCTCTCTCTCTCTCTCATTCTCCTCCTTGTTCATACACACACTTGCAACTTGCAGTTTGGGGGTATACTGGACTTTACCTATTGACCAGGTTTTGCTGTCAACAGTTTCTAAAATATTTTAAATTGAATTGTGATCAATACTCAAAAGCGATTAAAATTTTAAAATGGGAAAATTACGAAACATCAAATTTAATATTTGATATTTAAAGACAGCATGAAAATTTAAAAAGTGAGAATTTTAATATAAACATTATTTACCAAATCAAAATTAGACATTATTGGTCATGCATAGATAAATATTTTATTTATATATAAATATAATTGTTTACTTATATATGGATCATTTGATACAAATAAAAAGTTAAAAAAAATGAAATTAAGATATATCAAATTCTTATTTGATTTTTAAAGAGAACGTGTAAGTTTAAACTATGGGAAATCTTTGATAGGAATTATCTATCAAACTATATTTAGATATTTTTAGTCATGTGTTGATAAGTCTCATGATGTGATCATTTTTAACAAATTAGATACAGATCAATTTCCAGTTCACTTAATCATTCAAATACACTAATATCTTTTAATCTCATAAAAATAAATATTATATATTAAAAAATAAAAAAATTAATTAATAATTATTAAATTATTATTGTACATAATCTGAATATAAATTAAATATTATAAGAGACCTAAACCTTACATACAATGTCAAGTAGTTACTATGGTTTTAATGTGAACGAAATAAGTAATAAATAAATGCTACATAAAGATACGTAAAATTTACTTATAGATTGTAAATATAATACACACTTAATAATGTTAAAATTTTGAAAACGTAAAATTATGAGATTTCAAATCACTTATTTGTTGTTTAAAAAGATTATATTTCAAATTAGAAAAAGATTAAAAAATTCAAAACCTCTACTCACAATTTGAATTGGAATGAGAAAGAAAAAGAAAATTAAAAGTTTGTTTCATTTGCCCTCTATTTACAAGTAAAAGGCACTTGTTGCATAGTGATATTTAGTTGAATATGAGTGCTATGAGTATTATAATTTTAGGAGATGATACAAAAGTTTTGATTCTTGGACTTAAGCATGTGCTAGACAAAATTATTAATTAATATTATAAATTATTCCCCCTTTCTTTTTTATCTGTCATTTGAGACAAATCTTTAAGGATTAAGGAGTCTATTAAATAATCTAAATTTTAGAAAGAAAAATATTACATTTTATTAGTTTATCCTTTATTAAAATCAACCAACCCATGCATTTGTGCAAACTTGTTTTACTTTTGATTTATTGTTTGTCAATCATATTATCAAAAACATTTTAATTTTATCAAGACAAAATCTTTTACACTGGTGAACAAATATTTAAATTTATCCTAAATAAAATCATAAGATGTTTTAAAAATAACAATTAGCATAACTAATTAATTCTACAATTAAGTAGTATTAAAAATATTCATTCATTTGAAAATTAAAATTTTAAAGTATATATATCAAAATAAAGATTAGATTTTGAATATATATCTTTTTTCTTGAAGCATATATATCAGGACATGCAAATTTATGTTGGAATTATCCATTAATTGTGGCTCTTAATTTAAGGGATATATATCATTAATTATTTCAATCTGTAATATTTATATTCCTAATTTATGGAATATTATTGATTACAAAATCCTATTGATAATGACAATTATTAATAGTTAAGTAAATTTCAAACCATTAGATATTTTGGTTAGCTTGATTGACACACTGTATAAATATATGATTAATTAAATGATAAATATAGGACCAATGACCAAACAAAATAGTTGAAGCCTAATTCAACTAAAGGCACTGGATGAATAAAAGACTTATTTATCCTATGGTCATATATAAATAGAAAGATATGAGTTCAATTTATTATTGAATACTTCACTCTCTCATTAGAATTCTCTCTTACTTAAGCAAAGAAGAGGCTTTGACAGTCTCCACCAAACAGGCCTCTTTGCAAGTGACTTTAGGCCATCATCCATAGGTCACGGAGTTTGGAGTATTCATCATTTGGTATCATCTGTAATTTGCTTACATATGAAAAATCTACATTTACTTGTACAATTTCATAACTTTATTATAAGCTTTTCAAATTACAATTTCTAAGATTCTCAACTATTTAGTCTCAATTTCTTCTAATATTGGTTTTGTTGATGGGAGACTTACATCTTTTAACTAGTTAATATTCTATAATTTGAATTTCCTTTTAGCAGGGTTGCTATCTCTTTCTAATACATTTGTGATTTATGACTTTATTCAATTTTCAGGATATATTCTATTATTTTCATTTCCATTAAAAAATTTTGTTTAGGTGCTATTTCAAAGTTGATCATCATAATTTTTGTACCAACTTGAAATTTTTCAATATTTTGATTGATTGCTATGTTAGAATTTTTTAATTTGGACTGACATAATACAATATGGTCTTGGATTAATTAGATGTCATATTAGTTGAGCTTGTTGGTATAAAGTCCATTTTGTGGTTATGATCATTGAGTTGGGCTTATATGGATATTGGGCCCTGTGTTTTTTGGGCTTGCCATGATGGGTAAGCTTGACCTATCTTGTTTATATACACAGGGAGAGGCTTTATTCCTTTCCATTAATTAGTGTACAGTTTCCTCATCTAAACTGATATAGAGAGACCTAAGGTGGAATAGGGATAGCAATTCTCCCTTTCTTCTTTGCAGGGCATAGATCTGGGATGGTTTCAATATCTAATGTCATTCTAGGTAATTTTGATTACTCTTAAATCTCAATTTTGTAATTTGTTATGTTTTCTTTACATATCATATGTTAAGAATTAGATTGTTTCCTATCGAATATTTCCTTCAATTGGTATCAAAGCCAATCTAATCCTACTATGACTGTAAATAGGAAAATTTTCAAATTAGGTAAAACCCAATTTATTTTTCCAGAAAACATATGTAGCAATTGAACAAGTTTTGTGAAATTAGGTTAGGTGTTTTCTAGATTTTGATATTAAACATCTAGATTATGTTTTCCTGAGAATCTAGTGTGAAATTGCTAGAAAACCTTTGAAATTTTTTGAAAAATCATTCGATTTAACCCAAATGAACCCAAATCCTTTTCATCCAAATTCTCCCAATTTTGTGCTCGAAATTGTTAAATTGCTTGAGGGATTTTGTAGATCATTGGATTGTGAATCAAATGGGACCAAAATCACTGGATTTTGTTAAGAATTGAGAGAGAATTTGAGCAAAAATTGCTTCGGATACCTCTCAATCAAGCCAAATGGTTTTTCTAAAATACCCATTCATTTTGCCATAAAATCATAAAATTGATAGAGGGCTTTTGTAGATCTTGTTTTTCTAGTTCCATAGATACCAAAATTGCAAAAATTGGTTAAGAAATGAAGGAGAAATCAAGGAAAAATTTTTTTGTAAATTTCTGGGCAGAATTTAGGTCTAGAGAGCTAAAAACCAAGTCAAATGTGGGTTGGACCAAGTTCAGATTCAGATTTTCAGGTAAGGCTGTTGAAGCAGTCTTCACGCGCGAGACCCATTCATGACAGTCGAGGCGTGCGGCATGTGAGACCACGTGCCGCCACCTCTCATCCTCTTTCTTCTTCCAGACCTTAATTATTTTGTATTTCCTGCCTATTGGTGATTTTTCCAGAATTTTTTGGTCAATGTATCTATTTTATTTTAAATTTCCAAGTGATAAAAGTGAATTTTTTAATAATGTACTCTTGGAATTTTGGCCTAATATTTCTTATGTAATATTCTGGGATATTTATATACAGTATATATTACATACTCTTAGATATAATATGTCATGCTAGTTAAACAATTTTTGGATTACATATATTTGATTATGTTAATAAATTTTTTGTATTTTATTGTGAAAAATTACTATTGATATTATATTTGAGAATTTGAGCTATTTTTGATAATATAAAGTGGTTTGAGATTTTGGATCATGATTGTGAGCTCGCCTATCACAAGACTAATCATTTTTGTGTATATCTCAAATAAAATTACGTTACAAATTATATCATTAGTGATATAATTCTAGTTGATTTTCAAAGAAAAAAATTGGGGAAAAGTTCTTTATTCTGTTGTTTATTGAAATTATTATTTTGATTACATTGGAATGTGATAAAATATGACTTGATTATGTGACATAGTTTTTGATAGCTTAAAGCTATGTGAATAGTATAAACTATAAGTGTTATCCTAAGAAATTCTGAAAGAAGATTTAATATGGTAAGACAATGTAATATAAACTCATGTGGATACTAAGTCTTGTGTAATGTTAGAAAGTGATATAGAGCTATGATATGAACATATAATGATTGATGAGAATAGTCTGAGGCCACAAGAAAATCATGATTTTTTATGGTGTGACAATTAAAATCTATTGTGATATTATTTAGATGTTGATTCTCTGGGTCTTTATGATGTGCTAGATAATTTTGGTATGAGTTATGTATTCTAAAGATATGATGTATATGTATTTGGTTAAATATTGATGAATTCATAAGTTAGGTACACATTTATCTCATTGAGCACCAAAGTCACTCTTCTGTACATTATTTTTTTTTTAGATCCTCAAGAAATTATTGTTAACTCACCTCTGAAAAGTAAGAATAGGCAATAATTTCATTGAAGTCACTATTGATGTATTTACCACCACAATAAAGATTCTTTAGGAGGGCATATATATTACGAACTAGTTAAGAACTTTTTAAATGAAAGTTTAGATGGGTGTGCATCATGGCTAGTGGTGCCTCTATCTATTATAAAAATATGTTTATTTATCAATGTTTCTCTTTTTGCTATAAGTTTGCTCTTATTAATCATTTGAGTTTAAGTATATAAGAATAGAAATATTAAAACAAGTATGAGTACCAAGGAATAATAGAGATAAATTAAAGACTAGTGATTATCAATCAGAAATTAATATTCATATAAATCATGACCAAAAGTTTATATCGTGACATCCGATTTGACATTTATTTTATGAGCTACTAATCTACCATATGCTGCATCAAATTGCTTCCTTATTCCAAGGTAGCTATTGGTCACATGACCCACCTCATGTTTAATTACCATTTGCATTTTCAACCAATTTTCCTTTTATAGAATCAACTTTGATATCACTAAAAATAATTTAAAGAAAATGGGTGGCAGTATACAATTAAAACTATTAAGACACTTCAAAAAAAAAAAAAAACTTATGTTCGTCTAACATGTGTTGACACTTGGACATTCATGTCAGACATTCCAATGCCTACACGAAGCACTCTTGAGAATAAAAGTTATCAAATTCAACATTTGACATTTGTTAAATGCCATGTAAACGTGATTTAATGCATACTAATAATATTTTAGGTATATTTTGATGTGCCTCTCAATGCTCTCATGCATAAATATACGAATTATTACGTATCTATATATTTATATTGTACATAAATCTATGTTAGATTTTATGTCCTGTCATCCATGTCTGCGTGTCCAGCGTCCTTATTTGTGCTTCTTAGTCATTGAAAGAGTGAAAAATTAATCAAGAAACCATGCATTCTTAGATTTAGGTTCTAAAATGAAAACATCCAAAGCCACCTTATCTAGTTGGTTGAAAAAATCTTGGTTGTGTAATTCTAAGTCTTTCCTTTTTTTACTCATTTATTGCAGTTGGATCTTTTTGTAGGCTGCCTCATGCCATGAACGTTTTTCAGTTCTATCTGAGGTTAAAATTTTTTATCCATGGGACAGATAAAAAATTTTATTGGTTGCACTTGGCACATTAAGAAAAACTGACCGTAACTTATAAGAAGATAAGCAAATATAACATCTAAACATGCCGGAAGACATAGTGGAAGGGTTGGTCACAAGCAGAGTCTGTTGCTTATGTAATTGAGATTGGAGAAAGTTGATACAGTTGATGGTGAAGCAGGAAAAGGTAAGAAAAGACTTCAGACAGTTTGGATTCATCTTTTTTGTTGTTATTTCTTTCTTTCTTTCTTTCTTTATTTTTTTTAACATTTTCTTCAACAGTGGACAGTCTCTTCACGACGGCTGCTATCTCAGGTATGATGATTATAGCTTCCTCAATGAAAGCCTCAGTGCTCAAGATAAGACCAAGTGTGGAGAGAATGACAATGCTGGGAATCAGAGTGTTCATAAAGCTAATGCTTTGGACTTAATGAAGAATTTGAGTGTAGAAGCATTGAAGAATGATGGGTTTTTTGAGGGGTTTGTGAATAGATGGAATGTGAGTGTTTATGTGAGAATTGTTTGAAGGATACTGCTGTTAAGATTGGTTCATGTGCTCCTATCTTGAAGGGAGGGTATTGAAGCAGGTTGCTACTTGAGGTATTCCACTCATAAATTTTATTACAATTCATCTGACCCATCTTCAAGATATCAAGGTGAGTTTGTTTCCCTGTTTTTCAAAGAGTCAGTTTATTTTTATTCTAAGAGTAGACACATAAACACACGCATAATATTGAGTCCCATAACATTGTTGTAAGTTACATTATCTGGGACTTCACAGGACTTCAGGAACATTTTAGTACTTTCTTAGTTTTACGTGGTTGAACTTTTTGTTTTTATTCGGCAATAAAAACTAAAAAGGATAAAGTCATAGAGCCTGAGCTAAAAATTGTTCAATTGCTAAATTGGAGTTATCTTTTCTAAAAGAAAACTAATTCCACAGAGCGTAGAAGAACTATCAGCGGTAGTTTCGGAAACCCGAACTATAAACAGAAGGAAGGGTAAAAATGAAGAGGATGTACTTCATGGTGTGTGGCGTGGACTTAGGAAGTTCGAAGAAAGTTGGAGATGAATATGATGTTTTATTAAGAAATGCTTTATCAAGGAAGGTTTAGTTGATAGGACATTTAACAAGCAAAGTAATGTGTAATTTCAAATTGCATCAAGGTAATTACGCTTCAATCAAGCATTTCATGAAACATCTCGTGTGCAACTTAGACTAATTATATAGTAACAGATGATTCAGGTTACGCAAGATGTAGGACATATCACAAAATTCAATGTTCATATAATTCCAGCAGCAAATTGGAAAAAATTTCACACATAATATATCTAAGTTTAGGATTTAAGAAAATGTACCTTTGTGTCACACTAATTAAAAGCCTTCAACTATGAGTCAACTCCATAAGTTGATAGTTGTTCCCTTTAAGAGTGAAGTTAGGAATACTACACCCAAATGGATTTGACTTCCACATTTTTGGAGCTCAAATTTTCTTCCTCTGATTTTCTTAACTTGCGAATTGCATGAAAGAAGTAAGGAAGGTGACATGACAATCGGAGAAAATTTCATTCGAAGCCTTACGAAATGTGGCAAACTCAAAAAACATCGTAATGAAAGCTGCTTGCCATCATTTTGACATGGTGAACCCAAAATTATATTCTTCACTTCACTGTGCCATGAAAGCTCTCCGAAGAAAAATCATCGCTCAACCATTTTCATGGCTTTTTTTTTTCAGAATTTGGGGAAAGTGAATTTCCTATACACGGCCTTGATCTTCAAGATTTGTAAAATAAAAATACAAATGATTAGAGTTGGGACTCCGAAGAGCATTCTGACGATTAAGTTAATAATCTTGTGGGAGAAAATAAAATGGGAATAAGAATCCAACCCCTACTAAAAGTGCATACCTTAGTTTATATAAATAAGAGGTGCATAAACTGGTATTTTTAGATTTGGATCCATTCGACCAGTTCTCAACCTAGTCAAATGGTCATGGTCGAACGATCCAATTAGTTGACCTACTAATTTTAGATTATGTCACCACCTAACCTCTACATCTTCAAAGCATTCATCACTTGTAACACAAATAAAATAAATATATATTTCTCTTTCTTTAAAATAAAAAAAAATTAAAAATAATTTTATTGAAAAAACTTAAGTTTTTAAGAGATTAATACTTTTATTATTGGATTATTATTTTTGCTTTTAGATGAACACGTTTATCATTAGATTATTAATTTTCAGTTTAAAATTTATGTTTTTATTAGAATAATACCCATGTAATATAGGGTTTAATTGAAAAATATGAATATTAATTATTTATTGATTCACAAAAACAATGTTAGAAGATCAAGGAAATTTACATGTAATGCATGTTTGTAATGGTTATGTTGATGATGGATTTCAATTTAGTCAAAATCTAACCAACCAGAAGAGTTCTTTAGAACTCAAATTGCTTTCCGGTTGTTGCAGATGAAGAATGGGGGAATGGAGAGGAGAAACAACAAACACACAATGGATTTTTAATATGGTTCAACCAAAATCGGGTAGCACCGGTCCCCATGTCCATAGTAATATTATTGCTGATGGAGAAATTTTTATAGAGTTTTAGTATCTCAGCTTAGAGTTGCTTATAGTGATCTCCTATGTTGCACGGACACCAATACGCAAACACGGTGAAACGCGGACACGAACACAGGGATACGACATTTTCAAAAAATATAGGACACCAATACGTGGGGGATATGCATAAATAATAAAAATATAGGGATATATTTGTAAATATTAAAAAATATTGTGCTTATTTGTAAATATATATTGTAA